>JAAOMT010000570.1:834268-864917 GCA_016748015.1 Geosiphon pyriformis
TGGGTTTGTTCTGGTTTTGTTATATTTTTATGTTGAAATGTTTTTTGATTTGTCTTATTTGCAACAAACTGTTGTTACCTGAGTAGAAAAACTGATCCAAGGTTATGAAGAAACGTGACCAAAACGTGACATAACACAGAATAATGCACAATAATGTTGGATAATGCGTTATAACGTAGGATAACATGTTATAATACAGAATAACACAAAATAGCATGCTGTTACAGTTTAAGAATTTAGAAAAAAGAATCATAAAAATAATACAAACTATTCAATCATAATATAGCACAGTAATAATCTTAGAAAGGTAATGATTAACATAGTAGCAAACACCATCTCGCGATAGTGGCAAGCACCAGTTCACAATAGCAGCCAACACCAACTGGTGATAGCAGCAAGCACCAGGTTGAAATATCAAAAAGAAAGTATTTTCTCGTAGAACTATAAACATGTATATATACAGTAGTTTTAATATTGGGAAAGAATCAATCAAGTAATAAAAATCATAACTTATCAAGCAATAGATCCAATTTTATCCAACAAACTCTACTTTAAATCATACTTTCAAATTAAATATCCCAAGAAACCTTTAAAATCAAAAAGAAATAAAAAAGAATATTTAAAACTGAACTATCACAACCCAAAGTATTAAGAAACTTACTTGTATTATTTATTGAATGAAACTATCATTCATCAACTGAATCCCTTGGAAGAATAATCCTTGATCAAGATTATTCACGTTGTTACTAATTGATAAAAGCTTTATTGTGAGAATTAGAAAAGCGCTAAAGACCATTAACATTCTGTGTTTCTAGATTAGAGAAACACATCAGGCAATTGCAAGGATAGCCTCAGAGAAGACCCCAGACAGTGGGTAGATTTCAGTTCAGCCTCTGAGAAGGAGTACATAAACACACACAACAATCAAGAATTAAAGAATAACTTACATCGCAACAGTAAAAAGAAAGCCTTCAGTGTAACAGTGACATTATCACACAAATAGAATTGAGGAACTCATGAAAGACTGATTGCAATTAAAGCGGGATATCAGCAATTAAATATAACAAGAAAACCATCCCATAACAGCGTGCTGATGTGCTTGCTAAAGATGCTACTCTTTCTGCTTGGTACCTGCCCTATTTAGTCAGTGAAAGGTTTCTGAAGGCTGGTGGTGCTGCAGTTTCTGGTAATTTTAGGCATTTTGTTCGCGATGTTTTCCGGTGTTATAGGTGATTATTTGGGGTCTCAAATCAAATAACAAACCCGTAACTTGGTGCTCAATTGATATAATATTGTTAGTAATATTTGAAGGTATTGTTATCTGAAGATTTTGGTTGAGTTCTTTGTATAATGAACAGAGATTCAATAAGGTTGATAGTAGTTGTATTCTCAAGTTGTTTTCCCAATTTTTTTCTCAGCTTGGTGGCCAGATTTATTCTGGCAGTTGTGCCCTTCTGGTAAGCTATCTAATAATATATAATTCTACCCTTATTTCTGGGTCTTTTATTAGGCTATCTGTGACGTTAATAACTCAGTGCTTAATTCTTTTAATCAATTTAGTGAACAACAAAAGAAAATAAAATAAAATAAAAAAAATAAAAGAAAATAAAAAAATAAAAAAATAAAAAAATAAAAAAATAAATAAGTGTCCTGTCAATAGCCGTGATCAAGAGCTATTGTGCCAGCAGGTTAAGTAGTGGATAATAACATGAATTTGAAGATAATAGATAATTTCATTAATATGAGAGCAATTTCACTTCAAGTTATAGTATTTTATCTTTGAAGAAAAGATATTTAATAATTATGACCTGTGAGTCTAATTGACTCTGAGAGTCCTATTGACTCTCAATCTTCTTAACTTTGAGCCTAATTGACTTTGGAAGTCTATTTGACTAATTTTCTAGCTTCTGATACTACTGCTATATATACATAATTGAGATTCCTCAATTCCTCAATTCTTTACACCAGGAATCCTGGAATTCCTGGAATTCTGCAATTCCTCTGAGAGAAATTCTGGAATTCCACATTTACTATGTCTCCTTCTGATTGGCTAATTTATATGTTAATATATTTCTTATATTCTATGAGTAACATTATTTTCTTCTTTAATATTGAGCTCCTGCGAAATTTTCTAAATTTCTTTTTTGTATCAATGTTGTTGCTATAATTTCTATTGTTTATTTTTTTTTTTTAAATCTAATTTTATACATGACTGGGGTTTTTAACTATAGTGGTCTGTCCAGAATATCAATTTCAAATCTTGCATCTGTATTATGTGCATGTTCAGACATAATGTCCTCATTATTATTACTGAATTGAGTTAATTTCTGCTCTATTATAAGATTTAGAAGCATAATATATTGTTTGGTGTTTGAAGTGGAGTTTGAATTGTTGTTGGCGGAGTTTAAATTGTCATTTGTCATTTAGTGGAATTTGAATCATTGTTGTCATCAGTGGAGTTTGAATCATTGTTGTTATCAGCAGAGTTTGAATCATTGCTATTATTAGTGGAGTTTGAATTATTGCTGTTATCAGTGGAGTTTGAATTGTTGCTGTTATCAGTAGAGTTTGAATTAGAATTAAGTTCCAATTCTGATTCCCATTTGTTCTTGCTGATTGGCTCTTCTTCGAATATATGACACATGGGAGTGAATTGTGATTACATCCCAATATTCTGATTCAGAACCATCAGATGAGTTTTGCTGATTTATTGGTACTGTGGAAATTAGGTTTTATTGAGCTATTGGAGGTAAGTTTCTTTGTATGATAGTGGGGTTTGGAATTTATCGGACTTCGAATGTTTGGGTTTTTAGATAATTCCTGGAGTTTGAATTGCTAAAGGTTTAATGAATTTTATCAATGGTAAGTTTCTTTGTATGATAGCGGAGTTGGAATTATTGGGTTTCGAATGTTTGGGTTTTTGAATAATCAGGGCTTAAATAATTGGAGTTTTAATGAGTTTTAATGAGTTTATCAAAAGTAAGTTTCGAATGTTTGGGGTTTTAATGATCATGTCTTGAATAATCGGAGTTTTAATTTAATGAGTTTTTAACGAATTTATCAACGGTAATTTTTAAATGTTTGGGGTTTTAATGATTAGGTCTTGAATAATTGGAGTTTTAATTTAACAAGTTTTTAACTAATTTATCAACAGTAATTTTCGAATGTTCGAAGTTTTAATGATCAGGTTTTGAATAATTGGAGTTTTAATTTAACAAGTTTTTAACAAATTTATCAATGGTAATTTTCAAATGTTCAGGGTTTTAATGATTGGGTCTTGAATAATTAGAGTTTTAATTTAACAAGTTTTTAACGAATTTATCAAAGGTAATTTTCAAATGTTTGGGGTTTTAATGATCGAGTCTTGAATAATCGGAGTTTTAATTTAACAAGTTTTTAACGAATTTATCAAAGGTAATTTTCAAATGTTTGGGGTTTTAATGATCGAGTCTTGAATAATCGGAGTTTGAATTTAATGATTTTTTTTTATCAAAGGTGAGTTTCGAATGTTTGGGGTTTTAATGATTGGGTTTTGAATAATCAGAGTTTTAACAAGTTTTAACAAGTTTATTAATGATAATTTTCAAATGTTCGGGGTTTTAACAATCGGGTCTTGAATAATCGGAGTTTTAATTTAATGAGGTTTTCAAAGGTAATGGTAAAATAAAGATTTTGCAAATCCTAAGTGATTTTCCCTTGTTTTCTCTTGGTCTGTCACTTTCTTGTATGGTTGTTGTTGGTACTGGTTCTCTGTTAGATTATACCTCACAGGGAGCACCAAATGTTACAGGTGATTATTTGGAGTCTCAAATCAAATAACAAATTCGTAACTTGGTGCTCAATTGATATAATATTGTTGGTAATATCTGAAGGTATTGTTATCTGAAGGTTTTGGTTGAGTCTTTTGTATAATGGACAGAAATTCAATAAGGTTGATAGTGGTTGTATTCTCAAGTTGTTTTCCCAATTTCTTTCTCAGCTTGGTGGCCAGATTTATTCTGGCAGTTGTGTCCTTCTGGTAAGCTATCCGATAATATATAATTCTACCTTTGTTTCTAGGTCTTTTACTAGACTATCTGTGATGTCAATAACTTAGTGCTTAATCTTTTTAATCAATTTAGTGAACAACAAAAGAAAATAAAATAAAATAAAGAAAATAAAAGAAAATAAAGAAATAAGAAAATAAAATAAGAAATAAGTGTCCTGTTAATAGTCATGATTAAGAGCTATTGTGTTAGCAGGTTAAGTAGTAGATAATAATATGGATTTGAAGATAATGGATAATTTCATTAATATGGAAGTGATTTCACTTCAAGTTATAGTATTCTATCTTTTAAAGGAAGGATATTTAATAATTATGACCTGCGAGTTTAATTGACTCTGAGAGTCCTACTGACTCTCAGTCTTCTTAACTTTAAGCTTAATTGACTTTGGAAGTCTATTTGACTAATTTTCTAGCTTTTGATATTACTGCTATATATACATAATTAAAATTTCTCAATTTTTTAATTCTTCACACCAGGAATCCTGAAATTTCTGGAATTCTGCAATTCCTCATATAAGAATTCTGAAATTTCTGGAATTTTGCAATTCCTCTGAGAGGAATCCTGGAATTCCACATTTACTATGTCTCCTTCTGATTGGTTAATTTATATGTTAATATACTTCCTATATTCTATAAGTAATACTGGTCAGTTTATTGTGCATGCTGAGAGATTGGTTCTGGTTCACGGGTTGTTCCGGTCAGTTTGCATGCTGATATTGATTAGTTGTGGTTCTCTTTGATGTGGCATTCGGACTCTCATTTGGCTTTGAGTTTTACTAGTAGACATACTGCTGGCTTATGGACTTACTTTATGAAGGCTCTTCATCATTGGCTCTCTGTTGCTGTGTGGAAGTGTTTGTATGATAGGTGCTTTGCCAGTGTAATGTGTTTGTTTTGTGGTGACATTGAGGTTTTATACCATATTTTTTCTTGTCCATTTGATGCTGTTGGTCATGCTCAGTTGTTTGTTGCTCATGTGTTGGCTTGGGAGGCTCATTTTGGTTTGGTCCGGTCTTCTTCATGTGTCTCCCAGTTGCTGTTTACTTGCATTGCAGATGCTGCAGTCAGTACAGCTCTGTGTAAGCACTTTGTTTTCAGTGATTGGTATCAAGAGTCATTGTCAGTTTTTAAGGATTCTATGATTGCGGCTTCAAATATTGTATATTTTGTACATGGATTTTGTGTGTTTTTCCGGAATGATATTTGGCTGGTCTACGCTAAACACTAGGCTTTCATGGAGAAAAATGGGCTGATTCCATGTGATGGTTCTATTCCTGTTCCAGTCTCTGGTTTTTTTATGGTGTTCTCTTCTAATGTGGTTAGATTGTTGGGTATTGCTGATGCTGTTGGTATTGGTTTTGGGTTTTGCAAACCTTGTTTGTTTTTTTCAGATATTTGTGATGCAGTCTCCATTCATATAGGTGCTTAGTGTTGTTCTGATTGGCCTGAGTGGCTGGTTACATGTGGAAAATGCATGATTCACTCCTAGTTTAGATTATTTGATTGATGTATAGTACTAGGTTGTGTTTGGACTTTACTTATTAAACGTAATAAAAAAAAAATTAAAATATTTGAATAAATTTTTATAATTTGGTGTTTTTATATAATTAAAATATTTGGATAAATTTTTATAATATGGTGTTTTTATATAATTAAAATATTTGAATAAATTTTTATAATTTAGTGTTTTTATATTTAAAAATTTTATTATTTAAGTTTTTATGTAAAAATTAATTTTAATAATTATATGTTTAATTTATTTTACTTTTTTTAACAGATTTTTTTTGGTATTTAATTTTTATTTTATTTTATTTAACAAGTGAAGTCCAAACATGACCTAGTGCCATACATCATACAAATGATCTAAACTAGGAGCAAATCATGTGCTTTCTACATGTGACCAGCCACTTGGGCCAGTCAGAACTACACTATACACCTATACGCACAGAAACCAAATTCCCAATACCTGAAAAGAACAGACAAAACTTATGAAACCTGAAACCAACTCCAAAAGCCTCAGCCACACCTAGCAATTTAACTACACCAGCCGAAAAACCCATAAACAAACCAGAAACTGAAGTAGGGACGGAGCCATTATGCGAAACCAAACCATGCTTTTTCATAAATGCCCAGTGTCTGGTGTGGACCAATCAAATATTATCCCAAAATGCAAGACAGAACCCATGTACAAAATTCACAATTTTACTAGCCCCAACCTTAGAATCCCTAAAAACCAAAACAGACTCATAATATCAATTGTTGAAAACAAAGCCCTTATACAGAGCAGCACCAATCCCAACTTCGGAAGCACAGGTAGCCAACAGCTGTAAGACACACAAAAAAGACTGAAACAGACCAGAAAGAGTCTCCCAAGCCAAAACATGAACGTCCAACAATCAGGCACGACCAGTGGCATCATGAAAACAAGAAAAAACATGATTTGAGATTTCAATATCACCACAATACAAACACACCACACTGGAGTACCTTCTATCATACAAACGCTTATGCACAGCAACTGGGAGCCAACAATGAAGAGCTTTCATAAAGTAAGTCTAAAAGCCAGCTGTACACACACTAGTGGAACCAGCAGCCAAGTGAGAATTGGAGTGCCACACCAGAGACGACAAGAACCAATTAATATCAGCACGCAAACCATCTGCCACAATCCAAAATCCAGACCCAACCTCTCAGCGAGCATAATGAACCAAACAGAAAACATCATGAACAAAGCGTCTAGAATTACCAGAAACTGCAGTACTATCTGCCTTCAGAAAATGTTTACTGACCAAATGAGGCAGGCACCAAGTAGAAGAAGTGGTTTCTTTAGCAAGTGCATTAGCATGCTCATTGCCTGAAATGCCTAAATGACCCCTAACTTTAATCCAATTCACTTCCAAATTTTTGCGATGAATGACGTTAGCAATGTGATGACGCTCAATCCAACAATGGTTCCTAAAATCCAGATAAACCAACAAAGACTCTGACTTACACACATCTATAGCAGCCTGGCTGTCCAAAAACAAATCAACCGACCAAAAGGAGGGAACACACTCAAGAGCCAAAGCAATTGCCTGCAATTCTGTCAGAGTAGAAGAAACTAAACCAGACACCCCAACACCCAAATCTGAGTTAATGTCTTCAAAAAAAACAGCAGCACCTGCTTTCATGTCAACAGTGCTCAGATCACTTAGAGACCCATCTGTATACACAGACAGGTGAGCAGTATCAATGGTCAGCAGAGTGTTGCAAACCACACCAAAACCATGAGACAAACGAACATCAGAACCAGCACAATCCTTCACAAAAAAGGGACAAATAGAAGAAGGAACAACACTACCAAAAAATTGAACAGAGAGATCAAACCACAAAGGAACTGGGCCACAAGGGTCCAGTCTCTTCCAATGCTTGAAGGTTCTCTAACTGAAAACATCTCCATTACAGTCACGAAGCTGTTCCACAAAAGCAATTCTATAATGCCTGAGTGAAAAAACACACTTGAAAAAATAACGTTTACCGAGAACCAGAGACATAAGAGTACCATCTTGATGGCAAAAAACACAAATCAGAGAGCCACCCAAAGACAAATCATACCAGAAAAGATACGAACCACACCTGCCAAAAAATTATTCAAAGAACTGATACCAATGTGAGCCGGAAACAGCAAGAGATGATGAGGATGCCAGTTGAGAGCCTGGAAGTCATGAGACTTATGAGAAAACAAGCAATTCAAGACACCAGTAGAATTCGTAAAAGCAATGATGGAGACCAATTTACTCTCAGCCTGGATCTGTTCGAAAGTCTTTAAATTGTACAAAGAGAGGTGATGAAGCGCATCACTGGGGAAATCACGTGGCAACCCAGACTTAGATCTCAAGATCTTGCGTACCAGAGCATCTTATTTATTACAAACACCAACAGAAATGAAACTGAACTGAGTCCTGTAGCTGATGATAGGGAAAAGAACTGCAGACACCAAATATGCACACTGTTTGTCCGAAACTGCCTTCTTTAAAACAAGATTCACAAAAAACCGCACATCTGCCTGAGCTTTAGCTAAGCTAGGCTTCGAAAGACCTTCAGAAAACAAAAAGATACCAAGATAGTGATGAGATTCCCCCTTCTTGGCGATAGAAATGGGTGAGCCACTAATGGTTAAATGAGGGTCCATCACTTGGCAGTTGATAGGGATGACAACCGTCTTGTCATTATTTACAGAAATGTTATTGAACCTGAAAAATTCACTAGCAACATTAAAAATGTGTTGAGTAGCAGCCTGGCTGCTACCAACCCAAATAGTATCATCGACAAAAGCACCAGCAGCAAGAAATGAAGTCAGTCCAGCTTGAGGATCTACTCAGCAGTTTTGGAAATAAAATGAGAATTTATTTTGTAACCACACACACTCTCCTATCTCTTGACCTCGCACAAAAGTGAATCATAAAAAATATGCCAGAGAAGGGGCGAGAAAACTTTTCTCTGATACAGCTCATCATGGACACAATACCCATTAGTCAAGCCAAAATCAGTCATCACTCTGTTGATGCAACCATTGTGAATACTGCCAAAAAATCTAATAAATCTGTCACATATCTTGATCTTGACCAGACTTCTCCTAAGATGTTCCCAACCAACTGAGTTATAAGCTTTGCATATGTCTTGTAAAACCAGCCAAAATTCACGGTTCTTTTCCAAGGCATCCTCAACCATAGAACTGATAGCAAAAATGGGAGATTGTGTCGTCGTACCTTTCAAAACAGAAAAATTGTCTCCATGAAGAATCTCAAAAGTGCTGCAAGCCAATAAAATCCTATCTGAAAGGATCTTGAAAAAAATCTTGTGGGCCGTTTCAATTAAAGCTATAGAACGGGTGTTCATGAGAACTCCCTCCCATTCATATGGCTTAAGAATTATCGAAACCCAAGCTTTTCTCCATGGCCTAGGAACCAATTCACCAACTAAACAGAAATTCAAAAACACTAAAAGCAAATCCAAAACAGATTTGTCACAATGTTTCCACAATTTGTTGGAGATACCAGAAAAACCAGCCACTTTTCCATCAGAAAGATCTTTGACAACAGTCAACAATTCATCAAAACTAATCGAACACATAACATTAGAGAAAGCACCATCGAACACATAATTCAGAGACTGATATTGGTGGGCCCAATCCTCAGAGATGTCAGATACCACCACACGCTTTCTAGTCTAACCCTCCATAATTTCATCTACCTTAGACTTAACCAAATCAGGCTCTAAAACCAACTCATCTTCTACAACCAGATGATTCAGAACCACCTTGCGAAAAGGACACTCCAAAACACTCCTAATGATGTGTCTCTTGTTCAGCTCGAAACTTTCCATTCTCTTACCAATAGCCTGCTTGATCGAGGATTCCTCAGTGCACTTGGATTCCAATAATTTGAAAGAGTGGTACAATTTCCTTACTTTGGCCAGTACAGAACAAATAAGATTAAAATTAGAATCTGAAAGAAACAGAGACTTAACCACTAACATACCAGAGGAGTCGAGCTTGTGCCACACCTCCAACAAAGAAGCAAAACCATCACTAAAAGCCAAACACAAAGTTTTAACCAACTTAAAAACCAGCAGCTCCAGCTTGTGAAACCTAAAGGAAGTCTTGGTAAACATACTATCAAAACCTTTGAACCATTTTTTCTTAAATGTATCACCTGCCGAAGAAACCATGATCTTGTGAATAATGTCCCACATAGCATCCATATCTGAAAACCCCATTGTCACACCAAAAGCATCCGAGAACATAGAAGCATTAGCAGCCAAAGCATCTTTGAACTCCAATCACTTAGCTTCATTGGCACTCTTGATGTCAAACTTCCAATGATTTCTATTCACCTGCATGCGAAAAGAATTTAAGCGCATATCCAAAAGTCCACCCAAACCCAAAGACACTGAAACAGCTTGATGATCTGTGTCAAAATGCTTACTGACATTTAAAATCCCATGGTTTGCTATCGCATTGACCAGATTTGGGGAGACAAACACATAATCAATTGTTTTTTTAACAGAATTTTCCCAAGTGGGCATTTTCGCAGTCGGGCTACTGACTAAAGAATTGACCAGACCCAAATCAAAGCATTTTTTAAAACTTGCACTCTTATGAGAACCGTTTTCATTAAAATTATCCCCAAGAATAATGAAAGAAGATTTGTTAACAGCCTTCACAATAAGAGAGTTGATCTTATCAGCCTGAGAAAACTGTACCACCAAAGAAGCACCAGCATAAAGCCCCAGAATTGACACTGAGAGCTTATTCTTGAAAAGTAATTTAATAGACAGAAGCCAGCCAGGCACTTCAGAAACCTTACACACATGCCTCACCAAAGAAGAGTCCATGACAACTATTACATCAGCACCCAGATATCCAGAATCCAAACCAGAGGTAAACACCTGAACACCATCAAACTTGTTGATAATCCAGGGATAAATCTTATTCTTCAATTTTGTCTCAGTAAAAATAGAAACCAGATTGCTCATGTCTTTGTGCCAATAAACTATATCATCCTGCTTTGCAGGAACATTCATGCCTTAAACATTACATGTAGCAAATTTCCAAACCAGACCACTCATTGGGATGAAGGCAGTAAAGAGAAACCTGAATTAGCACACAAGAGATCTAATCTCGCCAAAACAGAACTGACTGAAGCCTCCAGAGCTGACATTTTAGACTCCAAACCACCCACCTTGGTAGTTAGAACCTTCGAACTACTCGAATTAAAGCCAGCACCTATATCAATACTTGGAGAATGGGGATTGGACGATGCCAATTCACTTTTCAGAGCCATGTCAGAATCCAAACCAGGGGCCAAAGGCACAGATCCAACCAAAAAAGAGGCACCAGAAGATGGAACCATGGGCACCAATTCAACAAAACTCAATTTCCTCAAAACATCAGACACTTGGTCAGCCAACAACTTGAGAAAGCACTCCAAAGACACCAAGTAAGCATTCAAAGAAGAGTCAGCAATTGTAGAAAAAGGAGAACCACCACCTAAATCTGAGGTCATATGGTGAAAGAAATCAGCACCAAGACCAGAACCAGAAGGAGAGCCACCAGAAGGGGAAGCAAGAGAGACTACCTGGGCTCATGATTTGCCACCAAAGGTAGCAGGGCGGGATATAAGAACATTTTTCTTTGTGTATAACTTGGCCAACTGGAGATAATCCACACCAGGAGCATGCCTTTTATTAAAATTAATCAAAAGATCAGAAGATGACAAATCTGATGCATCGCACTCTAAAGCCGAATGTCCAAGACACCCACATTTTCCACACCAAACCAAATCCAGTCTAGCCCAAGAAAGACAAACACCACCAAAAACAGACTCCATAAGAAAAACAGAATTCAGATCATTCTCGGATTCGAAGCCAACCACAGCACAATGAACCCTATTGCCAGTGTTCAATAAATGATTAATGATACAAGTTCTGCCACTAGTTTTATCCAAAAGATTACTAAGATTATGCGCTGTTGTTCTCACTGGCAACGTAAACAGAAGCACCCTAAAATGATTCCTAGAGGCCCAGATATTGCAATCTCCCACAGCTTTCGCCACACGCACAGAGTCTTTCCCAATTAAGAAAAACCATTTTGAAGCCAATTGCTCTGCCTGTCCCAATTTGGCAAATTCCACCACAGCCTTCTGCCACATTCCGACTAGCTAAATTTTGATTGATTTGATATCCCCAAATTCAGACACTGCGGTGATGATCATTTCCTTTGGTGTATCCATGGAAATTTTTTTGATGACTATGGCTCGATCTGAGTGAACTCTTTGTCTCTTAAGATCGCTGTTTATGACGATCCCTTTCTTTTTGGTTAATGATGCAGCTTTTTTCATGCTCTTTTTAGATGTAAACATCAATCAGATGATCCCTTCAAATTTTGAGGAGGTAGTGGCCCCCCCAAAATCATTAATTTCTGAAAATAATTTCCTTATGACCTGAGTTTTGGCTGTTGCCGATTTCTCTTCTACAGCCGAAAGATTAATGTCCAAAGCAAATGATTTTTTCACAGTGACTTCCACTTGAGTTTTAATGATTTTGGGATCTACTCACACCTTATCCAAAGAGAAAAACTTATGGAGGGGAAGGGAAACTTCCTTTTCTTCCTCTATGTCATAATTAATAGAGCCGAGAGGGGAGCCAACAGTCACACCATTATTGAAATGCTTGGCTTGAGGCATATTCATCCTGGAATCAGGTACTTCTTCACCTTCGGAAGCTTCTCCATCAGTATCCATGCCATTAAACTGCCTGACCACACAACCAGACTCACCACTTTCGAGAGTTGCACCACTACTTGAAAGCTTGGTACCACTAGGGAGTTTCTTAATTTTATGACCTGAACTATCACCAACTGAACCAGTGGTCAAAACTCTGGCTGACCTTTTCTTAACACTAGAGCCACTCATAGTGGCAGCTGGACCGACAATGAAAGGGTTTGTTTCTTGTGAAATGGTGGAAGACAGTATATAAAAAAACAGAAAAACTTCTTTCAAAATTTTGACTCTTTTTCAGGAATTTGGAATGAAGGAGAGAAAGAAGTCTTTTTTAATATTATAAAAGAATTAAATACTTTGTATTTAATTAATATTATTTTAATAAATTTTTTTTGTTTATTTATAAGTAATATTTAATTACTATCTAATACAATACAATTATCTAAAGTTCTAAATTTAATGTAATTTATACACTTGTTATATATAACCAGCCATCTAGTTAATTAAGATAATTTATTTAATTTTATTATTTTAATTTTATATTTATAATAAATATATGTTTTTTAATAATTTATTTAATTTTATTAAATTAATTTTATATTTATAATAAATATATGTTTTTTAATAATTTATTTAATTTTATTAAATTAATTTTATATTTATAATAAATATATGTTTTTTAATAATTTATTTAATTTTATTAAATTAATTTTATATTTATAATAAATATATGTTTTTTAATAATTTATTTAATTTTATTAAATTAATTTTATATTTATAATAAATATATGTTTTTTAATAATTTATTTAATTTTATTAAATTAATTTTATATTTATAATAAATATATGTTTTTTAATAATTTATTTAATTTTATTAAATTAAAAATACATTAAAGCAAACTGCTATTTAAAAATAAATTACTAATAATTAGAAAATTAATATCAAAACTCTGATTACTGATTTCAAACCCAAATTACATTAATAATTTGTCAAAATCACGAAAATAAGAAAAATTAATAATATGAATAAACAATACCAACTTTAATACATCCAAATAACATATTAACTAACATATGTATTTTCAACATATCAAAGTCTAGTATTTGTAATTTATTAATTACTTCAATCTTAAATAATATATTAATCTCAACTAATTCAAACACCATTCCAAAATACTGTGCCAATACAAACAAAAGTCAAAGACCAAAAATCACTTATATTTAACAAAATTGAAGATTGGCAATAGTTATGTACCAACCAATCTTTAGTTCATTAAACTAGCCATCAGAATTATATTCAAAAAATTCAGAAAATAAATATATTTAAAACCCAAATTTTCAAAACTATTTAAGTCTCTTGGTAACTTCAGAAATTGTTACATTCAACTCATTAAAAACCAACCAAAAACTACCTACCAACAACTATTACTGAAAACAAATTATTCACTACTATATTTCTAATCAAATTAGAAAAAAAAACCAAAAAACTCCTATTTAGTAAAGCTATTTTTAACACCAAATTAATTATTACAATATATACTGATGCCAAAATTAATGACTAATTTATTAAACTAATTCTTAATAATGGTTTAGCAAACAGTATTATTATATAACAATTTATGAACCAATTAAGTTATTAAGTTAATTAAGCTATTAGTATTAGAATTATTACTGTTAATAAAGCAACCAAGATTTCCATTAATGAGATTAATAACTTCTTATTTAAAATTAATAGTATTATTACATCTATTAAAATTCTGATAATAAAAGTTACTTAGAATCAAGCTCTCATTAATAACAACTGGTTGTTTAAAACCAATATCATATTTAATTAGAACACTTAAGAGCTTTAATTAATATTTAATGATTAACATACTTGAGTACTTGTTATCTATAATTACTTTAAAGCTTTTTTAAAAAAGCAATCATTGATTAAATTAGAAAAAAAAACCTATTTGAGAAGCCTATTAAGTTTTATGGACTAAAGACAAACACAATAAATTACTACTAATACTTATTTAAGACAACAAAAGAAAAAAAAAAAACTTTAAGTTACTACTATTACAAAAACAACAACTAATAGTTAGAATATTTTATACTTGATATTAGTACTAAGAAAACATTCATTCTATATTTTATTTAAATACATAGATTACAATAAAAAGCTTTTATTTATAAGAGCTTGGATTTTGTCTAAAAAAAAATATAAAATATGTATCTGTTATTATTGCAAAGCATACTACTAAAAACACTTTAGATATCTAAAATAACAGAAAAAATGAGACAAAAAATCTTGTTTAGTTTGTAAAGAAACTTTACTTAATAAAGAAATATAAAATAATATTTTTGGTTAAAAAAGAATATATAACACATTATGCCAATACACAATTCTTATTAGCAACTGGGTAAGCAGAAAAATATTTTTTAATGCTATATAAAACAAAGTTTTTTTATGTTTGGATAATTACTTATATGATAAAAATGAAATCTAGTAAATGACAAATGCCAAAATTAAAGATATTTTACTTAGTAAGATATTGGCAATCAAAAACAACCCATCAGAACTCATTAAAACTGTTTTTATTCTAAACTCAAATATTTTTGTTGATATTATAAACAATTTAAAACAATTTTACAAACACTACCAAAATTTAGCACTTACTAAAGAAGAACAAGAACAGTATTTAGAACAATTAAATATTAAATTCTGTAAACATTATTTAATTTTTAATAACTTCAAATATTGTGATGATTGTGATTTTATTTACAATTTACTATTGTGCATAATCTATTCAATTTCCAAAGAAAAAAAACCAATTAGTAGTTGCACTTCAGAATTAAAATTGAAATGTAATTTCAATTTAAACTTTAACAATAACAACAACAGTTTCAATATTATTTATAATAACAACAACAATAATAATAATAATTTAAACTTTGATAAAAACCCTAAACAATATATTGTGCTTCCTAATTTTTAAATAAAACAGAAATTTAAATAGTTTAACAATAACAACAAAAGTATCATGTCAGAATACATATATAATATTAATGCAAAGTTTAATTTTAGATATTCTGAAAAAACTGTTATTAAATTAAAAACTTTATTTATGTATTAGCATAGATTTAAAATTAGCACTAAAAATTTTAATAACAACAATAATATAATTAGTATTTTGATTTAATTTAGTAAAAAAAAAGATTAATATTAGAAAAAAAACAATTAATGCAAAATATATAAAAAATATTATTGCAATGCTACAAAATAAGTCGAAAAAAACATATACAATTAAACCAAATAAAAAAATAGCATAAATAATATTCTTACTTTTAATAAAAATAGCTCAATTAATATTAGTAAGAATAAAAAAAAATTAGAAATAACAGCAAAAGAAATAAATAAATTTGAATTTATAAGTAAAACAAAAATACCAGTTAATATGATAAAAAAAAACAATCAATTAGGAAAAAATTATTTCTACCAATCAATTAATTTTTATCTTATTATATAACCAGTATATATTAATTATTAAAAAGAAAATAAAGAATCAACTCCAGATTTTTGAAGTAGATTTTATCATTTGTAAGTTAGAAGAAATTGCTATTACTAATTTCTATATACTAATCAAAAACCATAAACACATTAAGATTCCAATACACAACACAACTAAAGATTCAGTAGAAATACCAAATGAAATCATCATTGAATACTTAAATATTAAAGTTAAAAATTAAGCACCAATCATTATTCCAGATTTTTTACAATTTTGTGAATATATAAATATTATATCACAGATTATCTATAAGTAAGAAGAATACTATTTGCTATAACCAGAACAATTGGAATAAATAAACTTAAAAATTTTAAATTTATTCTAATAAATACAATTCAAACTGCTACTTAACAATTTCACTGACATTTTTGTAAGTAAAAACAAATTTGGCAGAACTAACATCATTTAGCACCAGATTAAAACTAGAGATATAATGTCAATTAAACAAAAAGTATATTGAGTATTACTTGCCAGTATTTTTTATAGAAATTTAGAAATTCTTAATAAGGATATAAAGTAGCCAATTAGAAATAAATATAGTAAAAGAGAAATTACAAGATTCCAGAAATTTCAGAATTTCTGGCTAGAAGAATTAAAAAAATCTAAGGAATCTTATATAACATAAATTATATATATATAGTAAGAATGTTAAAAGCAGAAAAAGCAATTCCTAGAGAATTTAATAAAGTTTATATTAATTTAAAACAATATCTTTTCCTTCAAAAAATAGTTTTTTATAACTTAAAGTAAAATCATTTCCATATTAATAAAATTATCCATTATTATTGAATTCATGTTATTATCACTTGATTAAGAATATTAATTACTTTTCACTCTATTAACACTCTATATTAATAAAATCCAATACTTAATTATATTAAACCAATAGTTCTTAATTATGACTATTGACAAAATACTAATTTTTTATTTTTTTTATTTTTATTTTATTTATTTTATTTTTTTTTGTTTTGTTATTGCTTACTAACTGATTAAAAAATTAACACACAAAGTTATTAATGTCAAAAAAAACTGGTAAAAGACCCAGAAATAAGAGTAGAAACTCGAAATTTGAAGATAGCTTATCAAAAAAAATTAATTATTAAGTTAAGAAAAAAATTCAGAGAATACACTTTTAGAAAAGTATTGAAACAACCATTAAATCTTTGTCTATTATACAAAAGACTTAACCAAAACCTTCAGATAACCAAAACCTTCAGATCACAAAAACCTTCAGATATTAGCAACAACTACCAGCTATTAAGCACCAAGTTACAGGTTTGTTATTTGTATTAATATCTCAAATAATTATCTATAACACCAGCCATAAAATTATTCATCAAAAAATCAACTGTATGTTTGACAATAGGTTAATTCAATTATTAATAAGTTTATAATTATTATTAGTAGTATTTATTTAAAAAAAAAATAGAAAAATTCACTTTTGTGTAAATTATAGAAAACTTAACAATATTACTTATAAAAACAGTTATTTAATTCCACAGATTCAAAAACTATTTAAAGCTTTTGAAAAAAAAATAGTTTTTCACATTGAACTTAGACAGTGATTACTAATAAGTAGTTATAAATCTGGTTAATAAAAAGAAAATAGCATTTATCATAAGAGAAAAAAATTTTGAATTCAATATTATGTCTTTTGGCTTAATCAATGTTTTAGCTACTTTCTAATAGTTAATAAATATTGTTTATATGGAACTATTATAGAAATTAGTAGTAGTTTATTTAGATAACACCAATGTATTCTCTAAAACATTTGATAACTATCTTTATTATTTTTAATAAGTGTTTAAATAATTAAAAAAGTCAAATTGAAATTAAATATCATTAAGTGTTTCTTTAGAAAAACTAAACTTAAGTTTTTAGAACATATTATAAGCAAAAATGGCATTAAAACAGATCCACATAAAATTAAGATAGCTAAAAACTTTCTAGTACCAACAAACTTAACAGAATTAAAAACATTTTTGGGATTTATTGGATATTACTGTTGCTTTATTCAAAACTTTTTCAAACTGGCTTAATTATTACACCAGTTCTAAGCAAAAAACACCAAATATAAATGAACTGAAAAACAACAAAAAACTTTTAATATATTAAAAAAAAAGCTTATTCAAGCTTTAATATTAATTTATTCAAATTACAGCAAGCTATTTATTATTACTATGAATGTATTAAGTCAAACATTAAAAGCTGTACTATCACAAAAAAAATCAAATAAATAAAAATATCTAATAATATATGTCAGCTAAAGTTTAAGTTCAGCTAAAAAAAACTATAAAACTTCAACACTAAAATGTTTAATTATCTATTGAACTGTCATTAAATAGAAAAAATACTTAAATTAGAAGTTTGATGTATATACTAATTACAAAAAATTAACATTAATTCAAAAATATAACAAAAAATAAATACACAAAAATATTAACAATTTTAACATTATATAAATACTCAACAGTTCAAGAAAAAATTATTTTAAAAAAACACAAAACAATATAAAACAACAATTAAAATATTTTATTATTTACCAAAATATACTATATTGAAAAACAGAAAAGATTCAGACTGACTATTTAGAATAATTACAAAACCAGAAAAAAAAACAATACTGTTCAACATACATTCAAATTCAATTGCAGAACATTTTTATAAAAAAACAATTATAGAAAAAACCAGAAAAAGATATTATTAGTTATTAATATATCTAAATATTATCTAATATGTTCAAAATTGTGATACTTGCCAAAAAAAAAAGGAATAAAATCTAGTAAACTACTAAGACCAATTAAAATAAAACAACTATTTGATTAAATTGGAATTGATTTAGTTAAACCATTAATAATAATTAGCAAAGACAATTAATACATAGTAGTAGTTATAAATTATCTTACAAAATAATCAGAAGCTAAAGTCATTCAAAGAACAGATGCAGAATTTATAGCTGAATTTATATACCAAGATCTAATTTGTCAATATAAATGTTCAAAAAAATTGTTATCAAACTAAAAAACTTATTTTGTAAACAAAACATTGACAGAATTAAGTTAAAAATTTAGAATTAAAAGATTATTATTATCTCCATATTATTTACAAACAAATAACTTAGTCAAAAAATTTAATAAAACATTATGCAAAGTAATAGCTAAAATCAGTTAAAAAAACCAGAATAAATGGAATTTGTTTATATCATCAGTATTATTTGCTTATTAGACAATAAAGCAAAATACTACACAAGCAATATTATTTAAATTAGTTTATAGTAGAACAGCAATATTATCAGTTGAGATAAATATCAATATATATCCAATAAAACTAATAACAGAAACCAACTTTCAAAAAATATTGCTGAAAAAAACATATAACTTAATAGAAACTTTAGAAAACAAAAAATGAAAAGCAGCTAGTAATATACAAAAGTCACAAAAAAAACAAAAAAAATAATATAACAACCAATTACCAAATAAACTGGTCAAATTCAAGATTGAAAATAAAGTACTCTTATATTATATTAAAGTAAAAAAACAATAAAGTAGAAAGTTTGATTCCAAATAAAATAGTCTATTTTACATTAAAAAAATTCTAGAAAATAGAGCTTATAAATTAAAATAAAACAAAAAAATTTTAACCAAAACAGCATATAGTGATTAATTAAAACCATATTATATTATAATATTATTATTTATTAGTAATATTCTACAATTGAAAATACAAAAAATACTAGTCAAACCAAATAAGATTCTATGAAATTTGAAACCAATTATAATTATCAAAAAAAACACAAAAAATAGATCAAGATAAAAGTATATAAAAACACAATATACATAACAAAAACAACAATAAAAAAATAGAAATTCCAGACTACATTCACACAATAACACAACAATTGTTCTAAGCCATAAATCAACAACAATTGAACATAAAAATTATTATTAATTATTAAATAATTTATTATAAAAACACAAAAAAGAAAAAAAAACCAAAAATCACCTCATATTAGTAATTACAAAATCAAACAAAATATTAATTAGATAAGATCATAGGAAAAATACCAATTACTGTTTTAATAAAAAAACTAATTAAAAAAAACTGAAAGCTATAGAAAAACAACTTCCAATAGCATACTGTTACTATTAATTAGGATAAAAGCTGAATATTCAAAAATTGTATACTAATAAATCCAAAAAAATGTTCAATTAAGAAATAATACAACAGATTAAAAAATTTATTGGAAAAAAAACAAGTTTTATACTATATGTTAAGACAATTTATTGACTATATACTGTATTTTAAGACTATTTAGAAATACTACTATATTCGAAAATGAAAACAATAACTGTTAATTAATAAAAAAAATAACCAATTCTTAATTTAAAAACATAAAAACCAGATTTAAACAAACAATATTAAAAAATAATAATAGACTTAATTCAAAATAAAAATTTTAATAAAGCTTAATATTAAAAAAAAAATAATGTTATTTATAGAAAAAGAAGTACCAGAAAAAAATAAAAAAAAATAAAATATAAAATAGACCAATAAGAAAATAGTACTTAATGAATAAACACATTTTTAGGAAATTATAGCACATTTCCAAGAATAAGCACATTTTTAAGAAATAGTGTAAAAAAAGAGTAGAAATATGTAAAATCTTATATAATACAAATTATGTATATATAATAAGATATTAAAAGCAAAAAAAACAGAACAATAGTTAAAAATAAGAAATTATTAAATACTACTTCCTTTAAAAGATAGTTTTTTATAACTTGAAGTAAAATTATATCTATATTAATAAATATATTCATTACTATCTAATTATGTTATTATTGCTTGATTAAGAATTTTTATTATTTTCACACTATTAACAATTTATGTCAATAAAATTCAATATTTAATTATATTAGAACAATAGCTTTTGATTATGTTTATTAATGGAATACTAATTTATTTATTTATTTTTTGTTGTATACTAATTGATTAAAAGAATTAAATATTGAATAATTAATGTCAAGAATAGTCTGGTAAAAGATTCATAAAACAAAGGATAGAAAACTTAAAGATAGCTTACCAAAAGAGCACAACTGCCAAACTAAACTAGCCATTATACTAAAGAAAAAAACATATATAAAAGAAACTATTATTAAAATCTTTGTTTATTATACAAAAAACTCAACCAAATCCTTTAGATATTAAAATCTTTAAAAATTATTATTATTAACAGCTATTGAGCACCAAGTTATGAGTTTGTTATTTGTTTCAACATTTTAAATAATTATCTGTAATAATGCTTGGTTTAAGCTAAGAAAATTAATTCATTGATTGTAAAAGCTGTAAACAAAACTTTATTTGTGATTTTGGATAGTGATTTTAATAAAGATAGTTTTTATAGATTTGCTAGTTTTAAGAGATGTTTTAATCTGAGACTGGTTAATTCTTTGGTGAGAAGCTTAACTGCAAAAATTTCAACATGAAAAAATTTTAAAGATGTTGAAAAAACAATTGATTTTGTATTTGTTTTCTTAAATTTAATTAATACAGTAGTAAATTGTAATGTTCTGAATATTGAAAAACACTTTAACATTAATTATCAAGCAGTTTTTATCTCTGTAAATTTAAGTAGTTTGCTGGATGTATATTTGAACTTTTTTTGTAAACAGATGAATAGGAATTGTTAAAATTTTGATTTTAAAGGTGCTAATAATACAAAGTAAGACAAATTCAAAGATATTATAATGGCTAATACTATAATGTTTTCTGATAAGTTTGTTGTGTCTAAAAGTTTCTGAAATATAGATATAATATAAAATATCATTTATAAAGTAATAAGTTTATTAACTAATAAAATGTTTAAAAAAAATGGTTCAAAAATTTTGATGGTGTTTTTACCAAAAAATATTCTAAGTTTCATAAGTTAGAAGTTTTAATGTCAAAAATTGTTAAAATTTTATATATAGGAACCAGTAATAAGTTAATCTCTTTGATGAGCTGCTAAATATCTTTGAATAATAATAAGATTTTGAATATTTAAATTTTGTTAAACTCTGGTGCTAATTTTGGTTATGTAAAATTTGCTCTATCTGGTATAAAAAAATTCTATTTGCTTTTAAGCTTGTTAAATCACTGAGAGCTAAAAAATTGAATATTAGATTTGTTATTAACAAATACATAAATAATTTTACTGTCAATAAAATCATACAATTAAAAATATATTGGAGTGTTTATTTTTGAAAGTAGTTTTAAACCACTTAGTCATTAATAATAAATTGGTTCTGGATTTTAATAAGATCAAATCTAAAATTAATAAGATAATAAAAAGTTAAACAAGAAAAAAACTGGTGTTAAACAGTGTTTCTAATATGTGGCATTATTAATATTTATTATTGGCTCATATTAATAATAATGTTTTCTTTGATATTATGAATGCTATTGCTTATAATAATATGTTGCAAGTGGTTAAAAACTTGCCAGATAAGAAAATTGTTAATTTGTTTAGTATTATTAATGAATTTTAAAAACATTATAATGGTTTTGTTTTTATAATGTTCTTAGATCTTCTAAACTTTTGCTTGGTATGTGAATCTGTATCTTAACTTTGAAAAAAGATCTAAGTATTAATAATTTCTAAATATAATAAATAAATAAAATTTTTAATAAATACTAAACCAATTATCTTAATTAAAACTACTTAGAAATTTTTTTTAAAAATACTTTTAAATAGAATTTTATTAGTCTGCAACAGATTTAACATTTTTTAACAACAATTTTTCTGTACTTAAGGACACTATTACTCAGTTTTTTATTTTTATAATAAGCTTAGTGTTAAAAAATATATTGGAAAAGAGTTGTAAACTTTGATTAGTCTTGCAAGATATGCAAAAAACTTATAATTCTGTTGGTTGGCATTATCTGAAAGATAGTTTGATTTGGATAAAAATATGTAAACAGTTTATTAGGTTTTTTAATAGTATTTATAATAATAGGATTAATTAAATTATAACAAATTATAGACTTATTAATAAGTACTAAGTGTATAATAGTTTAGACCAAGATAAAGTTTTCTTTTCTCTGTTTTAAAAAATTTTTTATAATTCTTTTTTGTGTATAAAAACTTGTATGGTGTTACCAGAAGTTTTTGGTCTCTTTTCTTAAATGTTGGTAATATTGATTTGCTGTGAATTCACATTCTTAAGAAGTAGTTGAATCTCCAGTAACTGAATTTATCTTCAAATTATCTCCTATAATTTGAACTGCTGGGCTTATAAGTAGAATGGCCAATTCCTTGCCAGTTATTTTATGTAGTTACATTGTAGTAAACATTGTTACCAGATGAAATAAGAGATATTGTTTAGCATAAAATTACTCTTATAAATCTTATTATTAATTAGCATATATTATCGTTTTAAATTATCACTTATTACATTAACAAAATATCCGAAATTATCATTTAATTAATAATCCAATTTGTACATAACACAAATGTAACCTAAGTGCAATGATCAATTATGCAATACTCTGAAATATGTAATATTCAAAAGTTTGTTGAAATTTGTAGAAATTAACCAAAATAATTGATAGTTCACCAAAATATCTAATAGTTCACAGAAATAACTTGTAGTTTGCCAAAATGTATCTTTAGTTCAGCAAAATTGTAGAAAAGAGCAAAGTTCAAGTTCATAGAATAGTGTTATGATAAGTTGTATAAAAAAAGAGCTTCTTTTTTCAAAAAAATGTATCTTACTTTAGATTTATCACTTAGAACCATTCCTACACACACAAAAAGAAATAAAAATCAAATAATTCAAAAAAAAAAACCAAATTCTTTAATTATTACACTTGGAAAATCCTCAAAACCCAACTAACATTTTGAAATTGATTAGCTACCAATTTCAGTAAACTGTTAGTGACTCCAGGTCTGGATAGAAAACGTTTTCCTTGACAGAATTCTATTTCTTTTACATTTTTTTATTTTTTTTCTTTTATTTTCTTATCATAATCATTAGGGTAGCCTACAGACAAGATTCCTGTAGAAGAGTTGACTTTTACAGCAAAATAACTACACATTTTAGTGAGCTTCCAGACAAGCAATTCCTGGGAAAGAGTTGACATTTACTACAACATAACTACATGAAACAACTGGCACAGAATTGGCCATTCCACTTATAAGCCCAGCAGTTCAAATTATAGAAGATAATTTGAAGATAAATTCAGTTATTGGAGGTTCAAACACTTCCCATAATCGTGAATTAACAGCATTACAACAAACATACAAAAGCTAAGAAGAGACCAAAAACCTCTGGTAACATTTGGTGCTCTTTCACAGAAACAACACAGCAAAAACAACTTCAAAGTGGTAACCACACCAGATGCAACAACTCTAGAGTATTACCAGTCAATTTACACCCACTGCAAGCAAAGATTCAACATTCCAGACGGAATTGAAGTTGTCAAAAAATCAGTATATCAATACATTGAAAACTGCATCAACAATTATCTTTTTGGAAATTACAATATCTCAGAAGTTAGAAGCAACCTTTACAATAATTTAGTACACTATTCACAGTTGGGAACTGAAAACCTTAACAGTGAAACACTTGCTACTTACTTTCAAGAACTTAATTTTAACATTATCAAGTACTGTGAAGAAACATATCCAGTGCAGTCTCAATACTCTATTGATTTTAAATTAAAGACAGAAACAAGCAACAAAGGCAAACAAAAATTAAAACAATACTCAAAAACCACCCCAAATACTCCAATACTACCAAAAACAATTGCCAAACACTTACAAACACCTGAACAAGAAACCAGTTCAAAACTTCCACTTACTATCACACCTTTTCCAGCTTCACTTGCATAAGCACAAACACCTAATTTACTCTTAAATCAATTTGCAAGACTAAAAGATTTTACATTACCTAGAAGTCCCACCAGACAACAAGAACCCCTTCAAATTAGTTCCAATCTCCTTGATTTTCTAGCTGAAAATCGAAGTGAACACTCTGAAACAGCAGCAAATGAAGAAAATAATTCTGAAATATCTGAAGAAGAATCAATAGACAGTGAAAACAAAGAAGACAAAATGACAACATATATCGCAAAAATCTCTGAATTTAATGGAGAAGACATTGAGACCAGTCCCCAAGAATGGCTTGACCAAGTTACTAAAGCTGAAGATGCAAATGGATGGAATGCTGCCAGAATGCTAAGAACAATTCCCTACTTTCTCAAAAGAACAGCAGGTGAATGGTTCGAAAACTTAACCACCCCTTTTAATGACTGAACAGCTTTCAAAACTGTCTTCTTAGAACAATTCACCGATAACAACACCTCAATCACACTTCGAAATTGTTTTTACAATATCAAACAAAAACCCTCTGAATCTGTCATGACTTATATTGGAAAATTCAACAAACTTCTCAGATGAATTCGCCAACTTGAAACTAATGATTATTATTCCAATGCTCAAATTTTGGATCAATTTATCACTAGTTTAAAGGATAAACTGATTAAAAAAGTTTGCCCACATCCCCCAGAAGATTTAAACTCTGCCATTCACTATGCAAAGAGATATGAAATGGCCATGAAAGAAGCCAATTGTACAAAACTCATGAACTTAGCCATTGGAGAGACCAGCTCAGCAGCTGAAGAGAAAATTGACCAACTCACAAAAAAAGTCAAAAACTATTTCACCAACCAACAACAATAGCAACTCCAAAGATATTAACCACCCCAAAGATGGAATCAAAACAACTTTGTATCATCCTCTAATAACCAGCCTCAGAATTGCCATTATTGTGGAATCTCTGGCCACTGGAAAAGAGATTGCAGAAAGCTACAACAAGACCAACAAAACAGGAGTAATCAATGTTACCCTTCACCACAACAATCTTATTACCAACCACCACTACCATCAGCTTACTATCTATCAAGACTGCAATATCAAACCAACTACTATTAACCTGCTCCACAGCCAATGCAACAACAGTATTGACAATCCATTCAACATTACCAAGTATCTGCTCAAAGATTGGTTCAACAAAACCAATTTGCACCACAAAACCAATTTGCAACAAACAACAACAGAATCAATCCAAATAACCAATTAGTTCCTTAAAATCCAGTTCAGCCAAGACCTACCCATTGTTACCAGTAAAATTTTAGCTATTAATTAGCATGAAATTACCCTTATAATTTTTATAATTCATTAGTATATTAATATCATTTCAAATTATCATTTATTATTTAATCAATTATTACATATCATGATTCAATTAAAATAATCTAATTAGTATAACAGAAAGTAAGATGATCAAATTACACAATACTCTGAACTTTGTAACATTTAAAAATTCGCCGAAATTTACAGAAATTCGCCGAAATTTATAAGAAATTCGCTGAAATTATGAATAGTTCACCCAAATTAATCAATAATTCAGCGAAATAACTTGTAGTTCATCAAAATGTATCTTTAGTTTACTGGAATTTGGGAAAAGAGAAAAAAAGTGCAAGTTTATAAACTAGTACTACAACAAATTGTATAAAAGAAGAGCTTTTCTCTTCTGGAAAATGTATCTTACTTTAGATTTATCTCTTAGAACCATTCCTATACACACAAAAAGAAATAAATATCAAATAATTCAAAAAACCAAATTCTTTAATTATTGTACTTGGAAAATTCCCAAAACCCAACTAACATTTCGAAATTGATTAGCTACCAATTTCAGTAAACTGTTAGTGATTCCAGGCCTGGATAAAAAACGTTTCTCTTAATAGAATTCTATTTCTTTTACATTTCTTTTATTTTTCTTTTATTTTCTTATTACAATCATTAGGGTAGCCTACAGATAAAATTTCTGTAGAAGAGTTGACTTTCACAGCAAAGTAACTACATATTTAGTGAGCTTCCAGACAAGCAATTCCTAGGAAAGAGTTGACGTTTACTACAACATAACTACATAAAGTAACTGGCAAAGGAATTGGCCATTCCACTTATAAGCCCAGCAGTTCAAATTATAGAAGATAATTTGAAGATAAATTCAGTTATTGGAGGTTCAACTACTTTCTAAAAACGTAAATTCACAGCAAATCAACATTACCAACATTTAAAAAAAGAGACCAAAAACCTCTGGTAACATTTGGTGCTCTCCCACGGAAATAACACAGTAACAACAAATTCAAAGTGACAACCACACCAGACACAGCAACTCTAGAGTATTACCAGTCAATTTACACCCACTGTAAGCAAAGATTCAACATTCCAGACGGAATTGAAATTGTAAAGAAATCAGTATACCAATACATTGAAAACCGCATCAACAATTATTTTTTTGAAAACTACAACATTTCAGAAGTTAGAAGCAACCTCTACAATAATTTAGTGCATTATTCACAATTGGGAACAGAAGACCTGAACAGTGAAACACTTGCTACCTATTTCCAAGAACTTAATTTTAATATTATTAAGTATTGTGAAGAAAAATACTCAGTACAGTCTAAATACTCTTTTGATTTTGAATCAGAGACAGAAACAAGCAATAAAGGCAAACAAAGATTGAAGCAATACTCAAGAACCACTCCAAACACTCCAACACTACAAAAGACAACTGCCAAACATTTGCAAACACCTGAATAAGGAACCAGTGTCAAATTACCACTTTCTATTACACCATTTCCAATTTTACTTGTTCAACCACAAACACCAAGTTTACCACTTAGCCGTTTCTCCAGACCAGAAGATTTTCAGTCACTTAGAAATCCTACTCAACAGCAGAAACCAATATCAACAAGTGCTAATATCATTGATTACTTACAGGAAAACGAAAGTAATTACTCAGAAAGCTTGGAAAGTAAAGAAACTGAATCAGAACCAGAAGAAATTCCAGAAAACGAAGAAGAAATGGCAACTGCTTACATTGCAAAAATCCCAGAATTCACTGGTGAAGACAATGATACCAGTCCCCAAGAATGGCTTGACAAAGTTCAAAAAGCAGGAGATGCAAATGGTTGGATTGCAGCAAGAATGCTCAAAGCAATTCCCTACTTTCTCCAAGAAACAGCAGGAGAATGGTTTGAAAATTTAGAAAAACTATTTGAAAACTGGCAAGCATTCAAACATGCTTTTCTACAACAATTCACTGACAACAATACCTTTATCACTTTCAGAAACTGCTTTCACAATATTAAACAAGAAACATCTGAATCTGTTATGACCTATCTTGGAAGATTTAACAAACTTCTTAGATGAATCCGACAATTGGAAACCAATGACTACTATTCTGATGCTCAAATTCTGGATCAGTTTATAGCAGGGTTAAAAGACAAACTGATTAAGAAAGTCCGTCCACATGCTCCAGCAGACTTAGCAACTGCTATTAGACATGCAAAGAGCTATGAAATGGCAATGGAAGAAACAAATCACACCAAGCTTGTAAATCTTGCAATTGGAAAAACCAGCTCAGCAGCTGAAAAGAAGATAGACCAACTCACAAAAAAAGTTGAAAGCTACTTCACAAACCAACAACAACAGCAACAACAACCACAAAGATATCAACCCCCACAATGACACAACCAAAACAATTTTGGATCATCATCCAACAACCAATCTCAAAATTGTCATTATTGTGGAATTCTAGGACACTGGAAACAAGATTGTAGGAAATTACAAAGAGACCAACAAAACAGGAGTAATTAACATTACTCTTCACTACAACAATCCTATTACCAATCTCTACCACCATCTTATTATTCACCAAGACCACAAAATCAAAACAGTTACTATCCACCAGCTCCACAATCAATGCAGCAACAATATCAGCAACCTTTACCAATTCAGCCATATCAGACACCACCCACTCAACAATATCAAGTATTAGCAAGAAGATTGGTTTAACATAACCAATCCACACCCCAAAATCAATTGCAGAATAACCACAACAGAATCAATCCAAATAACCAGTTGGTTCCCCGAAATTCGGGTCAGCAAAGACCCAGTCACTATCACACTCAACCCAGTTATCTTACAATACCAGAGGAATTGGATTTTCAACAAACTGCATTTTCTGAAGGTGAAATTGCAGCACCAAGATCAAACTCTTCCAACCACACCATTCTCCCAGCTCAAATTGCCCAAAATGCTAATCTGTCAGATATATTTCCATTTGAATTTGAGGCAAATGAATCACCATTTCTGCTTAGTAATGCAGCAGTCAATGAACAGAAAGCAATTACTGCCATGTACACAGAAGCTACAGTGGAAGGAAAACCCATTTGCTTAATCTTAGATAGTGGATCAGCTGGAAGTATCATCACTTACCAGCTGATGCAACAACTCAAACAAAACGTAGACAGACCAGCTCAAACAGTTATTGTTATAGCTGATGGTATGAAGAAGACTCCAGTAAGAGAAATTGATGATTTCTCTTTTTCAATTAATGGAATCACCATTTCAGTTAAAGTTCTTGTTATGGATGCACCCCAATATCAAGCTCTAGTCGGAAATGATTGGCTTCTCAAGGCCAATGCAAACCTGAACTGAGAAACTCAAGAACTTAAAATCTTATACCAAGGACAATATACCATAGTACCTGCAACCTGTGGTACTTTTAACAAACGATCAGAAAAAGCTCCAGTATTTGAATTTGAAGAGGAGAAAGAAATGCCACTGACTGAAACCTACATGGCTCTTGGATCAACATCCAATTGGGCTGAAGAAACCGAACAAGAGATTTTTGAAGAATCAAGAGGATAGAAGAAAGTTAGATATTCTATACTAGAACCACAAAAACAACTACTCTATATTCCACTCAAATGCAAAGATTGCAACAAAAAACTTTCATCAATGAAAGCATGTATTTCTCCAGAAGAGGAATATGAAACTCGTATTTGTTACTTTTGCAAAACATGCCATAGAGAACGATTTGGATCTCCAAAAAGAAGTGAAAAATGTGACAACACATCTTGCCTTACATGTGAAGAAATACTACCAGAAGAATGCAATTGGATTGATGTAGCAATGAGAGGAGGAGTATGTGATCAAACCTGTCAATATGCTCTATCAATTTTGGAAAAAGTCAGAAGAGGGACACTATTTGATGCAGCATACAACAGTGCTCTCAATAAACTTTACCACTACTCTCATGATGCTGAAATGATTTTTGATCTAACAATGGCATTAATCAATAGAGTCACTCAAGAAGATGTTCGCCAAATGAAAGAAGCTAAATATATTGAGTACACTATGGAATTAGCTGGATTTGATTATGAAGATGAAGTAGAAACCTACCACCAAATTGCAAGCCACACATATCCAACCAAAGAAGCTCAAATTCAATGATTAGAGTGAATGAACATTCAATTGTGTGAAGAATGTGTTATGCCTTGTGATGACCAATGGTGTTTAGAATGTTATGCTCTTAGCATTCCTCTGTCAGATGAGAATGATGAAAATAAAATCGAATTTGAAGTATCTGAACAAGTAGAAGAACTACCAACCACTCCCATCTATCTTCTTGAAAAGCAACTATCTCTACAACTTAAATATTTTGACAACCATGGCCAAGGAATCAGACCAGAAAAAGCACACAAAATTGATGCTGGATATGACTTGAGATACCCAGGAAAAGATACTTTGATTCTCCAACCAAAGTCTTTGACAAAAATCAATCTAAAAATTGCTCTTGAAATTCCACCAGGAGCAATGGTTCAAATTGCCTCCAGATCATCATTGGCAAGCAAAGGAATCAATATTAGAGGAGGAATTATAGATGCAGGATACA
>JAAOMT010000633.1:9111-37121 GCA_016748015.1 Geosiphon pyriformis
CACAGTATTGAATTAATGATTTCGAATTAACTTAAATTCTGTTTTAATTTATAATATCTACATAAATTTTTTTACTGAATAAAATTTCAAAATTGATTTAATAATATTTCTTTTAAAATTTTTTTTTACTAATTATCAACTGTTAAATTATAGAATATTGGGCTCAAAAAAGATATTATTATATTAATTGAAAAAAACATTAACTTTTTAAAATTATAAAACAAAAAAATAGTTATTAAATTTGTTATTTTAAGAAACAATGAAACAAAAAATTACAAAACAGTAAATTAAAAATTATAGTTAACAAAAAAATTATGATCAAAAATAGAAAAAAATAATATAATTGTTCTTAAAAACTAATTTAAATTATATTTACTGTTGTTAAAGTTTTCTTTAAGGCTATTTTTGTAATTGGTTAAAGTGTTTCTTTAATTTAAAAACATAAAATATTAATAATTTTAAGTATTTTTTTTAAATAAAACAATAAAATTTTTTATTAATTAATAACAATATAAATAATTCTGATTAAAGATTATTTTTTTAATAGATTTAACTAATAAATGATAATATAATTTAAAAAATAAATACAAATAAATTTTGTGTTAAATTTATAACAATAATTTAATTTTTTTGATTAATTAAAAATTTATTCTAATAAAATTAGAACCAAAATAAAAGCTGTTTTTTTATATATATTAAAATTACTATATATATATATATGTTTTTAATTTTATAAAATATTATTTTTAATAATTTTAAATAGTATTTACAGCTATTATATTATAATATTTATTGTTATTATAAAAAACAAATTTTTTAATTATTATGTAATAAATTTGTAAATTTTAGATTAAATTTTACAAAATTTATTTTAATATTTTTTAAAGTTATTAGTTAATTTTTAAACAATTTTTTGGCAAAATTTTTCAATATTTATTAATAAATATTAAGATAATTTTATAATTATTATTAAAATTTGGTCAAAATATTTAATTTTTATTAAAAATCTATAATATATTAAGATTATTTTGTTAAGAAAAAATTTTCAAAATTTTCAAAATTTTATATATTGATTATTATTATTATTATTTACTATTATTTTAATATATATATATATTAATTTTTTTGATTATAGTATTATCAAGTTTAAATAATTTTCAATTAAGAAACTTTTAATTTTAAAAAAAGTTTTTTTTTTTGGAAATCAAATTCTTATTTAAAGAATATTTTTTTAAATATTTTTTTAAAAGTTACATATGAATTTAAAAAAAAAGTTTTAAATATATATTTTAAAATTGTACTTTTTATAAATATTTTTATTTAAAAACTTTTTATTCGTTTTACAATAAAATATATTTTCAAATATTAATGATTATAATTAAAACAGAAAAAATATACTATTTATTATATAAAGATTTATAATTATTTATTAAAAAAATAAAGATAAAATGATATAATGATAAATTTTTTTCTTGTTTTAAATTAAGACAACGTTAAAAATAAATTATATTATTTGAAAATTTGAAAATTTTAATTAATTTAATTTGTTTGAATTAAAAATTTATAACTTGGTAGTTTTTTTTTTTAAATTGCCAATTCGAGCATAAACAATTAAAACTATTGTAATTAGTTGATTAATATTTTATTTTGTTGTAAATTTTAAGAAATTATATTCCTTTGGATTGATAATATTAGGAATATAATAAATCATATGAAATAATTTAATAATAATTAATAATTTACTATATTTCACTTAATAATAATAATAATAATTCTTATGTTAAAAGGTTTTTATTATTCTTGAATAACGTTCCATCAAGCAACATACATTGATGGATTGATTGATTGATTGATTGACTGATTGATTGATTTAGATGGTATAAAAAATATGGTAAATTGAAAATAAAGAAAAATAATAATAATTCAAAATTACCAATAAAAGTTATTAATAAACTTTTTAAGGAGGTATATTTTTATTGGTTTAAAAATTTATTTTATATGGAGACTTGCGAAAATACTTAAAGATCGATGGGCTATAGCGTTTAGAATTCATTCTATTGGGTATAGTTCAATTGTGACCTATAGTCGGGCAATATTTTATATAATCAAGATTGGGTAGGAATTTATAATCTCGGATTAAATTAAACTTGAAGGGAAAATATTATTTTTTTAGGTTTGAGAGAATACTTTATAATAAATTGATAAAGGAATGAATGAATGATTAATTAATTAATTAATTAATTAATTCAACAACATTATTATTATTAATATAATTTAAAATTATAATATAATAAAGGTTATCTAAGAATATATCCTTTATGAAAAGATTCACCAAGTGATTAACATGATTATTACAAATGGGAAATGAAGATAACCGATCACGATTAGATTCATTTAGACTCGTCTAAATATATTATATATATAGCAAAATAAATAAGTGTTAAAAAATAGCATATCCATAAATTTTATATTCAACCTTTTTTAAATTCTTACCTTTAGGTAAATAGACTAATTCTTTTAAAATAGAATAGTAAAGTAAATTAAAGTAAATTTTTAATATACTGTATAATAATTAAATCAATGAATTAATCAATGTAAAAACTCTAATAAATTAAATAAACTAACCTTTAGAAAAATCAATCATTTCCAAAGTTAAAACACGACTTGTATAAACTGCTCCTGGATGAATACGAGTTGACGTTCTCGTTGTTGATTGATTTGTTGTCACTTTCTGCCATTTCTTTTAAGTGTTTATCTGATTCTCTAAACTGAAGACTTATAGTTTTAAACTCTTCTATCATTGAAACTTCATCTTTATCTTTTACAGCCGATATTATAAGTTAAAACAAAATTTAAGTTAATTCGAAATCATTAACTTAATACTGTGTTAATTTCGAATCAACTTAACCAATTATATTATTTGGTTATTTAACTAGTAAAAAGTTTTCTTTTTATTAGCCAATAAAAAATCAAAGTTTTGATATTTAACATGTTTTTTTATGGCTTTTTAATATTATTTATTATTAATAAATTATAAATAACTTACTAAAAAAACGTTTTCTGATCTTTTTAAAAGCTATTTATTAACTAAAAATAAAAAAAAACAAGCCAAAACTTTGCTTTTTTAAAATTACATAAACCAATACATTAAGATATTAAAAAATATCTCTAAAGAAAAAAACTTCGATTTTATATTGTACAAGTCAAAAGGCAAGATATATTTTATTATAAAAAAACAAAAAAACCAGTCTGTTTAAAAGAAAATTATATAAAAAACTATGTATATTTTATTTAGAAATAGAACATAGAGGAATAAACAAAACTTATAACATGGTATATAATATTAATTTAATTTTTTATATAAATAAATATTGTTATTAGAGATTTTTTTATTCTTTTTTTAATGTTGTTAATACTATTTTGTTTTTAATTTTGTTATTGATAAAAGTTAATAAATTTTTAATAAGCTAATTTTTTTTAAAGTATTTCTCTATACTTTAAACTATATATATTATTGGGCTTATAATAGAATGACCAATTATTTGTATAATTATTTTGTAGCAAAAATCAATTTTTTTACAAAATAATTTTGTTTGTAAGTTTTTCAAAAATGTGTATAATTACTTTGTTGTAAAAGTCAATTTTTTTACAAAAAATTTTGACTATAAACTATCTAATAATATAAAAGAAAATAAAAGAAAATAAACTAAAAAAAAATAAGAAAATGTATTAAAAAAGTTCTTTTGGATCCAAATCTAAAAGTTATTAACAGTTTACTAAAATTAATAGCTAATTAATTTCAAAATATTAATATAAAATGATTAATTTCGAAGCTATAATAATTAAAAAATTTTATGTTTTTAAGTAAGTTTTATTAAAGTTGATTTGTAAAAAAAATTTTTTTAAGAAAAAGTATTTGATAAATAATAATTCTAAATTAAGATATATTTTTTTAAAAAAAGAAGCTTTTCTTTTATACAATTTATTGTAATACTATTTTATGATTTAGCACTTTTTTTTCTAATATTTAATAAATTAAAGATACATTTTGTTAAATTACAAATTATTTTGGTAAACTATAAATTATTTTAATGAACTGTTTAATATATTACATAATTTAATTATTACAATTTGGTTATATTTGTGTTCTCTACAAATTAGATTATTAATTAAATAATAAATTGGATAATTTAATAAGATAATAAGTAATAAATTAAAACAATAATATATACCAATTAATAATAATAATTATAGAAATAATTTCATGCTAATTAATATTTTAAATTTTAGTTAATAATAATATTAATAATTTTTTATTTATAAATTAAATATAAATATGCTTAAATGCTTAAAAATTTAATAAATTGTTTTGTTTTTGCTGTATTAAATATATTATATAATAATTTTTAGTTTAACCAATAATTGCAAATTTGATTTTAGTAAAAGACTTCATATATTATTTATAAGTAAACTTAATTAATATGTACAATCGACCAGATAATTTTTATAAATATATCTGTTATGTTTGGGATTATTTTACAAAGTTTTTTTATATTATAACTCTTTTTTTTAAAGAAGCAAAAAATAGCAAGCTTTCTTTTTCAATTTTTTACCACATTTAGACTTTTAACTATTTTTTAAACCAATAATAAAAAAGAGTTTACAGTTAATATAATTAGAAAATTAACAAAAATATGATCAATTATTTTTATTATAAATAAATACTCAAGATATTTTTAATTTCAAAAATTAATTAAATAAGCAAATAATATATTTCAACAAAAATTTTCAAAATAATTACTAATTTATTTTTATATTTAAATATAATAAACATAAAAGTTTTTATAATTATTAACTTTTTATCTTATCAAATAGTGGTTGAATAAAAATTTTACATAAATTTTTTTTTTTGAATTTTTTTTTGAACAATCAATTATTTAAGAAGAAAATCTTTTTAATAACTTAAATATAAAGCCAGCTAATAAAAAACCAATTCAACAAAAAATTAAAAACAATAATAACTAGCAATAAAACAAGTTACAACAACAAGATAATCAGTAATAGCAATAAAATAAATAATGACAAAATAACCAACAGCAACAAAAGCAACAAAATAATAGATAACAAGATAATTAGCAGTGTTATAAAATGATTTTCTTGATTATTTTAATTGACAATATCTTATTTTAATTGCAATCAGTCTTTTATAAGTTCCTCAATTCTATTTGTGTAATAATATTGATATTTATACTAAAGACTTTCTTTTGATGTCATATTTTTTAATTTTAATTGTTGTATATATTTATGTATTTTTTCTTAAAAGCTAAACTGAAATTTATCCACTGTTTGGAATCTTTTTTGAGGCTATTTTTGCAATTGTCTAATGTGTTACTTTAATTTAAAAATACAGAATATTAATAGTTTTTAGCACTTTTTCTAATTTTTACAATAAAGTTTTTATCAATTAGTAATAATATAAATAATCTTGATCAGAGATTATTTTTTTAAGAGATTCAGCCAATAAATAATAGTTTTATTTAATAAATAATACAAGTAAGTTTCTTAATATATTGAGTTGTAATAATTCAGTTTTTAATATTTTTTCATTTTTTTTTATTAAAAATTTTTGTGAATATTTATTTTAAAAGTAGAAACTTGGTTAAAACTCATATTTTTTATTAGTTAACACATATATTAGCCACTAATATCATATAATTAGCCACTCTATTTTTAGATAGTGATTATTGACCTAGCTGTTGACTTGATTATTGACTACTTTTGAGAAGTATATAAGCAATAAAACTCTTAGCTATAGAAAAGCATGTCAAAAATCAAGGAAATAAAATAAATAAAATAACAACTTTTATCTCAATTCTTCTCTTATTGCTAATTTCTCTTTTTCTACCTTCAAGTATCTGAATATCTTGGGATAAAAAATTATTTGTTGATTATTCTCTACCTTTTTTCTAAAATGTATAATTGTAGTATTTGAAGATTATTGAATAAAACATGACTGAAGAGTATATTTGATATCTAATATTGAATTCTAAGAGCACCAATATAAGGCATAGAATTATACTAGTGTGTGATCATTTGTTGACAGTATGAACTATTTCTTTACCTTTAGATTTTCTGGTTATCTTTTAAAAAGTATAAAAACTAAGATATTTTATAAGACTAATTTCGCACATTGAATCCATACTTATTTAATTTGCTCTTTAAAGTTGAATTCTCTTTGATTCTTTTTATCACCTTATAATCCTGTTTTCTCTTGCTATCTATTAGCTTATTATTCTAACTTGTAACATAAAAGTAGTGCTTTTTGTGAAATTGTTAAAATTCACTTTGTTTTCTATTATATAAGTAATTATTCATATCTGCTACAACAATCAAAAAATTACTTTGAAGCATACAACAAAAATGATCTAGATTTTATTGAACTCAATCTTTTGCTCTTTTGCTTAATTTGCTTCTCCATTGAAAAACAATCTAGTAGACAATTCCAAAACTTTTGGAACTGGTTTCTGAATGAACATTTAGCTGAAACCTATACAGCTTATACAACCTATTATTTTAACCAAGCTTATTTTGAAAACAACTTTGAAGAAAAAAACAACAGCATTAATTAACTTTTATATTTCACAACTTTTGAACAACAGCTCTCTGATTTCGAATACTTAAATCACCAAATTCACATGTAGATTACTGTCCACCAATTAGCTGAAACACCTTTTGAAACAGAAAAAGAAAGCTATTAAACCACTCCTGTTTTTGATCTTTTTCAAGTGAATTAAAACATTTCACACAAACAGCTACTTCTAAATTAATAGCTAATAACCCTATACAACAAACCATTCTGATTGCTCTCCAGAGTATACAAACTACATTAGGGTAAAGAAACAATACCTCATTAGTATTATTTAAAGGTAATATATAAGATCAAATTAAATAGTTAGATGATTTTGAAAGAGCTACTACAGCCAATTAATATAATAATAAATACAAGTTCCAAATAGTTGGTGGCTACTTTCAAGGCTTTTTTGCTACTTGATTCTCACAAAAAACCAATACCAATGCTCAGCAAAAAATCATTAGATGGTCACCAGCAAATGCTAAAAAAAACAACATTTCTTTTACTATCTGGTTTAAAATAAAATTTAAAACTTCTATCTTAATATCCAAATGGCACATAGAATTAGAAAAAAAAATGCAAAGTTCTGGTAAAGTTGTAATTGAATATGCCAAAGCAATCAAAAAGTTAATCAAGAGGATAAACTCTAAAAGAAATTGAACAGAAAAGCAAAAAATTCACTTCTTCACAAAAGAATTAAGAACTAATCTTTTATATGCTTTTTGGCTTCTGGCCCTGAAAAACAATTTCATAATAAATATGGCCCAACAAATTGAAGACAACCAAAAGATGCACTTGGAATTCACATTTCTAGTTTTTGCTCTTGCTCTTCAAATGGCTGCCACTTTTTTTGCTGCCCAAACTTCAGATCCCAATAAACAATTGATAGATAGACTCACAGCCAATCTTGTCTGGTTACTAGAACTCTTAGCACAAGCAGTCAGAGATAATCAGCAACTACAAAGACCCAAATTTGAATTCCATTTTAATCAGCTTTAACAACCCTCTTATCAAAGACAACAAAATTGTGGCCTATCTGTATGTTATTGCTGTGGATTAACTGAATATTTTTCCAAAGATTGCAACAATTTTTCTTTACCTTCTTTAGTTCTCAGAAACAATAATAATTAAAACAACAAAATTATTAACAATAATGTCTCTAATCAAAAACCCAATCATGTCAACATAAATTTCTTTAAAGAAGATCCCTTAGTTAAAGTCATTGTTTATAAGCCTTTAAACTGATAAGTACACTTCCAAAAAGTGAGAGTGCAAGCCAACCAGAAAAAAACCTTTTTTACACTTTTAATTTAACTGATAATAATTATGACATAGATAAACTAACAATCAACACTTCTGAATCAACAAAAAAAAAGAAAAAAACCAAGATTGATTTCGTTCTGGATCCAAATAAAGCATCTATATCAACTATTAAAAACAATAAACCACCAAAGACTAAAGTTTTTAAGAATTCTCCAAAATTGAAATCCCCAGAAATAGTACAAAAATCTGGTCCTTATTCTGTTGTTAAAAATCTTATGAAAACCCCAGCTCACATTACTTTTGGCCAGCAAATGACCCATCCACAATTCAAAAAAGATCTTTACAAATTTTTAATTCTAAAAAAGAAAACACCAAAAACCAACAAGTGTATTTACCAAGCTAAACTCGCTAACAACAGCAATGTTACTCCTCTAATTTGCAAAGCACAAGTGGCTGGCTACTTTATTAATTTAATCTTAAACAGTGGATCATCTGTTAGTGTTATTGCCAAACATTTTTTTGAAGCAATTGGCAAAAAGATTAATGAATTCTTAATTAGATCAATAACTAATGTACATAGCAGCAAAAAAAAAAAACTGAGTATAACCAAAGCAGTTTCTGTTCACATCAATGACATCAGCATTGAAACTAACATAAAAGTATTTAAAGCAAAAAAGTACACCATAATTGTTAGCAATAAGTGGCTCAAAAAAACCAAAGCACTACTTGACTATAAACTTTGTAAGCTAACCATCAGATGTGGTAAGAAGCCTATTGTGGTTAAATAATGTTATTGAACAACTTTTTTAGTACCCAAGAAGAATCAAGAAAATGAGCAATTAGATGAATCAGATAATGATAAGAGTAATAAAAAAGAAAATCAAAAAAAAACAAGAGAAAACTGCTGAACTTGCTTATATTATTTTCACCAGTAATGGCAAGCCACTAGACAATATTAAAGCTGACAGAAAAGAAATCATTGTAAATGACAAGCTAATCTGCTGGCTCTACTATGATATTCTCAGAAAAATCTTTGATAGAAAGCCTGACAAGAAAGCAAAATACAGTTATTGGTGATATGGTCTTTGTGCCTGGTGCTGGTGTAATAAACTCTTGTATTCTCCTAGTGATAAATACAAATTCTGCCTAATTTACTACAAAGATTGGGAACTCATTAGCCTAATATTAAGAGAAGAATTAAGAAAAGTACAAAAGTTTTTTGAAAATGAACCATCTGAGATTCAATCACTTACAGTAAAACAAAAAAAACTCTTTTCTGAAGAAAAAAAAGTGGACATTGAAAATCTGTTGGCTAGAAATAGTCTAATTATCACAAAAAAAGATGAAACTTTTGGACAAATCCATGTAATACAACACATTATTACCACCAAAGAAACTTGTTCTATCCATTTGAAGTCTTATTAATCCAATTGACCCAATAATGAGTTCATTAAAAAAGAAATAATCCAAATAAAAAATCTTAAATTTATACAAAAAACCAAGAGTGAATAGACTTTTTCAGTTGTAGTGGTATTTAAGAAAGATGGAACCCTATGCTTTTGTGTCAAGTATCACCAATTAAATATCATTACTATAAAAGACATATACTTATTCTCCAAAATTGATGCAATGTTAGACAAATTTAATGGTGCTACTTTTTTCTCAATTATTAACTTAACTGCTGAATTTTGGCAAATAGAGATGGATCCAAAAAGTAAAAAGAAAACTGTTTTCATTACCAAGTATGATATTTACAAATTCACAGTCATGTTTTTTGGTCTTACCAATGCTCTTCCTACCTTTTAATACCTAATGAACAAAGTATTTGAATTAATAAAAGAAAACTTTGTTCTGGTCTATTTGGACGACATAATAGTATACTCAAAAACCTGGGATAAATACTTTAAACATTTGCAAAAGATTTTTGATCTCCTTAGAAATGCTGACCTTAAGATAAACCCAATTAAATTTTTTTTTAAACAACAGTCCACCCAGTTTCTTGTTATTTTATTACAAAAGATGGAATCTTCTCTGATCCAACCAAAGTTGAAAAAATCCAAAACATTAAACAACTCATGAATGTTCTTGAACTATGCTCTTTTCTTAGTTTGGCTTTTTAATATCACAAATTTATTAAGAATTTTTCTAAAATCGCTTTCTCTTTTAATTAGCTACTCAGAAAAAATGTCAATTATCATTAAAGCACTTATTAACAAAAAGCTTTTGAAACTTTAAAGAAAAAACTTGTTACTAAACCAATCCTTAAACAACTTGACTTGGACCAATCTTTTATTCTGCACATTAATATATTTGGCTATAGACTTGGCACTATTCTCTTTCAAAAAAATGAAGATAACAGAAAATATACTATAACATATGTCAGTAGAACTCTCATACCAGCAGAAAAAAACTATTTAGTTACTAAACAAAAATGCTTAGCAGTAGTTTGGGCTACTAGTTACTAGAACCAATATTTTTTTGGTGTAAAATTCCTAGTAGTAACAGATTATCAAGTCTTGGTTTGGCTATACAATAAAAAAAAATTAGAATATAAATGAATAACTCACTGAATATTTCACTTGGATGAATTTGACTATAATATTTAACACTACAAAAAAGCAAATTATTAAAATGCCAACACTCTCTTTAGACTTACCATCTAATAATAGTACAATTTTTCAATCAAACTAACTTAATTATTTATAATACTCTTATAAATAAACATAAAAATAGACTTGGACAACTACTTTGCTTTAATAAAATTTTTGGGTAAAGAACAATACCCACCAAAATACACTTAACAGCAAAGAGAACATTTGTGCAAACAATCAAATTTCTATTTGATTTGCTAAAACCAATTATATAAAAGAAATAAAAAAGATCTTGACCACTCTCAAAGAGTTATTAGATTTGAAGAAAAAGAAATTGTAATATATAATATGTATACTGACCCATTAGCTAAATACTTTAGAAAAACAAAAACAATACAGAAAATTTTAGCTTACTATTATTGGCCTATCTTGAAAAAAAACATAGCTGAATATATCAAAACCTGTAATACCTACCAAAGAAGAGAAAAACCCAATTACAAAGAAAATATCCATCCAATTTCTGTTGGTCAACTATTTAACAGAATTAGTATAAATGTTGTTGGATCCTTAATAATAACTCTTAATAGCAACAGATATATTATTACAGCTACTGACTATTTTACAAAATGAGTAGAAGCAAGAGTCACTCCAGACCAAACAGTAGTATTAATCGTCAATTTCATATATGAAGATATTATCTGCTATTATGACTGTTCTAAAAACTTGTATCTAATAAAGGAAGAGTTTTTTTTAGTACACTAATTGAAAAACTTTGTAGAAAAATGAAAATATGTCATAAACTTTTTTCTTTTTACCACTTTTAAACAAATAGCCTATTAGAATATTTTAATAGAACACTATGTAAAACCTTAGCCAAAACCAGTAAAGAAACAAATTTATGAGACAAAATACTGCCTTTAGCTTTGTTTGTTTATAGAACTGTAAACTATAACATAACAAGTTATGAATTTTTTTATCTGCTCTATAAATACATGGCAATACTACCAATAGAAACTAACATTAAAACAATACTCTTTGAAGAAATTACAATAAAGAGTTATAAAGACATTTTACAAAAAAGACTTGGTATTATTTTTGACTCATTGGTAGAAGCACAAATAATTGTCTTTAAAAAAATAAAACAATTCCAAGAAAAGCTTAAGGAAAAGAAAACTTATAAAACACTTTCTTTAAGTGTTGGTAACTTAATATTAAAATACTATTCAGACAAAAACAATGTCTATGATAATAAATTTTCTAGCTGATAGAAAGAATCTTTTTTAGTCAACAAAGTTTTAAACAAAGATTTTTATATTCTTCAAGATTAATTCAGAACAATCTTCAATGATTATTCTGTTCATAATACATGACTTAAGAAATATTATAAATAATCTGATTGGTTGTCTGTTGTAGTAATACTGATTTAAATAATCAGCAAAAATCAAGTATAAATAAATGCACTATTCTCAAAACAGAGATATTTTCAATTGACATAAATAATTATTTCCTAGATCAAAACATTCAAAACACTTTCTATACTCTCCATGAATATTGAATTAAAAACTATCCAAATGCTATTTTGACTATTAAAAAACTGACCACCATAATTAATAACAATGAAACACATATTGTTATTAGACTTAAAAAAACCATTACTAGAAGAGAAAAAATTGGTAACAAAATAAATAAATATCTGTTAAAAAGTATAACAACAGCTATACTCCCACTTTTTAAAACAATTGAAAAAACAATTCAAGAAATCTTGCCCATAGACAAAAATTTGTCATATGAAAGACAATTAGAACTCTATAGTTGCTTTGGTGAAATTATAGAGAACATAAAACTAATAAAAAAACAACTTTAGAGATACAGAAAAAAATTTTGGGCATTATATGATTAGATGTTCCAAGAGTTTTAACTATTGCTAAAAGAGCCAAAACTCTAATACAAAAATTTGGTTTCTTGAATACAAAACTCATTTCATCTCAAATATTATATACCTTATCTATCAAAAACTTTAATAAACTAGTTAGTTTTGAATTAAACAAACTCTTCAAATAAATTATCCCATAAATAGCTTGATTTTGTCAGAGCTTAATTTCTTTGGAGAGGATAATATTATGGTTGAAACTTATACTTTTTATTAGTTATCACTATTACTCATAAAAAAAAACATACAAAAAAATAGTAGGAAAAATAGATAAACCAATAAAAAAATAGTAGTTAATATGTAAGCATATTGCTTAAGAAATTATAGCGTATTGCTTAAAAATGTGAGTGATCTTAAAGAACTCAAATTATGTATATATAGCAAGAGCATTAAAAGCAAAAAAGACAGAATCTTCAGCTAAAATTAATATCAAGATCAAGTAAAAACATATTAGTTAAAATTATTAATATCAATAAATAATTATTCACTATCTAAATTACTCTTCCCACTATTAACACTTTATGTTGATAGTCTTTGATACTTAATTACACTAGATCAATAGCTCTTGATCATAGCTATTAATGGAATACTAACTCTTTATTGTCTTGGCTTATTTCTTTATTTTCTTTATTTTTTTATTTTATTTTTTTTTCTTTTGTTTTATTTACTAATTGATTAAAGATTAATATATAGAGTTATTAATGTCAAAGTAACTGGTAAAAGACTCAAAAATAAGGGTAAAACATTCAAGAATTGAGGATATCTTACCAAAAAAATTACTGGCCATTATACTGAAAAATAAATTTGATGAAATTGCAATTCTGAGAAGTGATAGATAAAACAATACTTGAATTTCTGTCCATTATACAAAGAACTTAACTAAAACCTTCAGACAACCAAAACCTTCAGATAATACCAATCATATCAAACTATTGAGCATTAAGTTACAGGTTTGTTATTTAATTTGAGATCCCAAATATTATTTGTAACATTTAGTGCTCTCTGTGAGGTATAATTTTACAGAGAACTAGCACTAACAACAACTATCTAAAAGTGGCAGAATCAGAAAGAATAGGGACAAACCATTTAGGATTTGCTAAATTCTTATTTTAATATTACTGTTAACACTTGAGATTAACCAGCAATTACCTATTTACAGAATTAGCTTTTAATTTTTATATTAACAAAAAAATTTCTTATTTTTTAGGAGCACCAGTAGATATTGAATTAGCAAGAGGAAATTTTTACAATAAATTAATTCAAAACACCAGCTTAGCAGTAAATCATAATTTTGCATCTATTATTACTAAAATCAATAGAAAAATTAAAAATCACACTCAACAAAGATATTTAATCACTTACACAAACAAGGGCAAAGAAAAACTACAAACACTAGCAGTAACACCTCAAAAAATACAATTACCTATTGGAAAAAAACAAGAGTTGAATTACTAACTAATCCATTATACTACTATATATCTGAAAGTGACATCAACATTTTATTAACAAGCACATTCACATCAAATACAAAAACAGCATTAGTCCAACTTTTGTTTTAAAATAAACAAAAGAAAGCAGAGTTATTAGAAACCTACAGTGATTATTTTGAAGAATTTAATTCATGATCACCAACATTATCAGAATTCTGATTACCACCATCTCAACCAGATTTTGGAACTGCAAGTCCTTGAAAAGTAACAGAATTAGAAGAAGAGAATGAAAAGCAAGAATTTAACTATAAAGAACCAATCTCAAAAAACCTGAAAATCCAAACTTTGATTGTTCTAACTCAGCAAAATCAAAACAATCCAAACTTTGATATTACTAATCAGCAAAACTTACTTCCAGTGATTATGATTGATCTATTACCAGTTGCTGTACTATCACAACAGCCATAGCCACAATCTTAGCAACAACCACCACCACTACAATTTCAACAATAACTACAACAACCAATGGCCTATGCTTCAATTGCAAAACTTGAAAAATTCACCAACAAAGAGAATAATGCCCAAGCCTGATTGAACAGCATCATTAAAGCAATCATAGCAAATAACTGAAATAATGCCAGAGCACTTCAAACAATCTCATATTTTTTCTAAAATACTGCCAATTTATGGTATTGTTATGGAATGGTTTTCTTGGTATATTTAATTGCCAATATCCCATTTTAATTGCAATCAGTCTCTCATGAGTTTCTTAATTCTATTTGTGTGATAATGTCACTGTTATACTAAAGGCTTTTTTTTTAATATCACGATGTAAGTTATTTTTCAATTCCTGATTGTTGTGTGTGTTTATGTACTCCTTCTCAGAGGCTGAACTGAAATCTACTTGCTGTCTGGGGTCTTCTCCGAAGCTATCCTTGCAATTGCCTGATGTGTTTCTCTAATCTAGAAACATGAAATGTTAATGGTCTTTAGTGCTTTTTCTAATTCTCACAATAAAGCTTTTATCAATTAGTAATAAAGTAAATAATTTTGATCAGGGATTATTTTTCCAAGGAATTCAGCTAATGAATGATAGTTTCATTCAATAATTAACACAAGTAAGTTTCTTACTACTTTGGGATTATAATAATTCAGTTTTAAATATTCTTTTTCATTTCTTTTTGATTTAAAAATTTCTTGGAATATTTAATTTAAAAGTATGATTTAAAGTAGAGTTTGTTGGATAAATTGGATCTCTTGCTTGATAAGTTATGATTTTTATTACTTGATTGATTTTTCTCAATATTAAAGCTACTGTATATATACATGTTTGTAGTTCTATGAGAAAACATATTGTAATACTTTCTTTTTAATATTTCAACCTAGTATTTGCTGCTATCACCAGTTGGTGTTGACTGCTATTGTGAACTGGTGCTTGTCACTATCACAAGATGATGTTTATTACTATGTTAATTATTACCTTTCTAAGATTATTACTGTGCTATATTATAATTTAATAGTTTATATTATTTTTATGATTCTTTTTCTAAATTCTTAAATCATAACATTATCTCTTTCTTTCAAGATTGAGCTCTATTGAAATTGAAGTTAATTTTTTCATTAAATTCTAAGTTACTATAGTGGTCCAATACTGTGTTATTAATTTGTTGTTGTAATTTTTGAAATTGTGAATTGGTAAGTCATCCAATACTGTTGGTTGTTATTATGTTCATAGTTGGGTCTAACAATAGTTTGTGACAGTTTTCAAATGCTTTGAAAATTCTGTAAACTGTTTTTGAATGGAATGTAGTGTTGGTTTTTTCAATAAAAGATTTCAATAGCTGGATTGTTGTTTTGTCAAACATTTTAGTTGAGTCTTTTAAGTATAATGTTTGTATGTTCAAGTGCTTTCCTAGTTGATAATAATAGTAGTTAATTGGAAATTTCGTTTTCAAGTTGCTAAATATGTCTGGTATTAATTCATTTATTTTTATTTCTTCTATTATTAATATATTGCCCAATGCTATCTCTAATTTTTCAATAACTTTGCTGATAAATTTGTTGTTATGTTTGGTAATATTATATAGTTCAAAATTATGTTCTTTTCTTGTTTTTGGATTTTCTATTGTTCTTTTTATGTATGTTATTTTGGAGCTATTAACTGTGATTTTCAGATCAAATTTTAATTGTTGTAAGCTTTCAACTAATTGTTGAGCTATATAGTTGATGTTTTCTGGAATAAGTATCATTGTTTTAATTTTGACTGCTATTTTGGAATTTTTTGCATGCATTTTTATGGTTGTTAAATCATTTTTGCTGTGATCTAAGATTACTTATCTTTTTGAATAATGTTTAATTAAAACTATTGGTTCCAAATCTCATAAAATTTGTTCTGGTAGAATTAAAAGTAATTGTGTTCTAATTCTGGGTGTTTTTGTTGTTATTACTGGTTTACTGTAATAGAATTTCAGCTGGTTATCATGTGCTGCTTTTCTTAATATTTTATCATTTAGTCTTAGCTTGTATGCTCTATTTCCAAGTATTTCATAATTATAAAATGGTCTATCCCACTTGTGATCAAATTTTTCACTCCATTGTTTTTCTATTTTTGTACGATGCAACAATACTTTATCTCCAATTTTGTAGCTAACTATATTATTTGGTAACTGGTTATCATGTTTCACTTTTTGTTGTTCTTGTGATTGTTCAATATTTTGTGTTGCTTTTCTTCTTTTGTTTTCTAAAGTTTCCATTAATTCATATGTTCTTCTAAATAGTGTTTTTTGGAATGTTGTTTCAGTGATAGTGTTACTTAGATAAGTTGGGATAGTAAGTTCAACTGGTAATGTGGCTTTTCTTCTATAAACTAGTTCAAATGGTGTGAATTGTGTAGTATTTTGTTTTATTGTTCTATATACTAATAGTATTGCTGGTATAAACAAATTCTATTCTTTTTTATGTTCATTACTAATTTTCACCAGTAATTTGCATAATGTGTGATTAAATCTTTCAACTAATTCATTTGTTTGTGAGTAATATGGTAATGACAGTGGTTGCTTGATTCCAAATTTTTGGCTAAGTTCATATAAAGTGCTATTTACAAAGTATTTGCCTTGATCTGATAGCAATTCTTGTGGACATCCATGCCAGCAAATTAAGTCTTCATGTACGAATTGAGCTACGGAAATAGCATTAGCTGTTTTAATAGCTCTAGCTTCTGGCTATTTGGTAAAATAGTTTACAACTACTGCAATATAACGATTGTTTCTTGTTGTTATTGGTAAGAGTCCAATTAAATCAATTCCAATTCTGTCAAATGGCTGTTTAACTTTTATTGGTCTTAATAATTCTGTTGTTTTTGCTTCTCCTTTTAATTAGCATGAGTCACAATTTCTTATGTATTGGATTATGTCTGAACTCATTTTTGGCCAATAGTAATGGCTAGTTGCACGTTGGATGGTTGCTGTTTTTCCAAAGTGGCCTAAATGAATATCTGAATGCATGTTAAATAAGATTATTTCTTTTTCATTTGTGGTTATAACTCTTAATGAATTATCTGGATTTTGTTGATTCTGGTAATAAAATATGTAATTTTGGATGAAATAGTGTTTTGCTAATTTTTAGAGCTTAATTAGCTCTTTTACTGACATTTTTTCATCTATTTGTAGTGTTTCCAAGTATTGGCTGAGGTTTTTGTAAAGGTGGTTGTTTATTGTTGTTGTGGCAGGTGGGTTGGTAATTTTTATGTGTGTCTCATTCTTGACAAATAGTTAGCATTAGCATTTTTGGTATCTTCTTTGTATTTGATAATATAATTATATGGTGCTAATGTTTGTAACTATTTGGTGTATTTTCCTTTTAGCACTTTTTTGTTATTTAACCAGATTAAACCTCTATGATCTGTGGTAATCTCAAAAAGTTGGTACTGTAAATATGTGTCAAAGTGAACACAACTTCAGACTACTACTAAGCATTAAAGTTTGTGTGCTATGTAGTTTTGCTCTGCCGTACTGAGACTTCTGCTAACATAAGTGATTATATTTTCTTTTCTATTATCATTTTTTTCTAACAGAATGGCTCCAAGTCCAGTTCCAGAAACATCTGTAGCCAAAATAAATTTCTTGTTGAAATTCGGATAGATCATTATTGGTATTTTAATGAGCTTTTGTCTAAGGTACTCAAAAGCTTTTTGTTGTGCTTTAGTCTATTCAAATTTCACATTTTTGGATAGTAGGTAATTAAGGGATTTGGTAATGTTTAAAAAGTTTTCTACAAAGTGGCAGTAGTAAGATGCGAGTCCTAAAAAGCTTCTAACTTCTGAAATGTTTTGAGGTACTGGAAAATTTTTCACTTTGTCTATTTTTGATGAATTTGGTTTTATTCTATCTTTTCCAATTACGTGTCCTAAAAATACTAGCTCATTTTTCCCAAAGAAACATTTTTCTAAATTTAGTTTAAGTCTAGCATGTCTCAATCTCTCAAAAACTTGTTGCAAATGTTGGAGATGATCCGTGAATTTTAACAAGAAAACATTTGTATCATCCAAGTAGACAACAATAGATTGCCACAGGATTTTGAAGTAAATTAAGTTCATTAGTCTTTGGAATGTCATAAGAGTGTTTGTCAATTCAAATGGCATTACATTAAACTCATAATTGCCATTTTGTGTTGTGAATGCTGTTTTATGCCTGTCCTTTGGGTCCATTTCCACTTACCAGTATCTACTGATCAAGTCTAGTGTAGAAAACCATTTTGCTCCTTCAAAAACGTCAAAAATTTCGTCAATTAACAGTATTGGATATGAGTCTTTGGTTGTTTTGCTGTTTAGTTTATGATAGTTGACACAAAATCTAATTTGTTCATTCTTTTTCCTTACTAAAACAACTGATAAGAACCATTGATTCATTGATAGTTGGATTATTTCTTTTTCCAACATGCTTTGGACTTTTTCTCTGATAAAATTATGCTCCATTAGTGGAACATGGTAAGCACATTGTTTTTCAGATCTGGCATCTCCAGTGGAAATTTGGTGTTGAACCAAATTGGTTCTTCCAAATTTGTCATTTCATAAAAATATATCAGAGTATTTTAAAATTAATGCTTTTAATTGTCACTGTTGGTCAGGATCCATTGTTTCAATATTTAATTTGGCCAATTTTTCTGGTGTAAATTGATAGCATTCCAATGGTTGTTGCCAATTTATTAAAGTGAGTTCACAGTAGAGGGCAATTTCTGGGAAATTTAAAATTTCTTGTGATGTTGACACGTTTTCTAACTCTGTTCTGAGGTATCCAATGATGGTATCTTCCGAAATGTAGACAAGTTCTTCTGTGGTGTTTGCAATAGAAATTTTTATCTATTAAGCTTTATTAGCTGGAATAAAAAAATTAGTAAGTCCTATGAGAAACTGTTGACAAGTTTCTGGGTAGAGCTCAAATATTAGGTCTTTTTCTTTAATTGTCTTTTTTATTCTTATTTCTGATTTTTTATATGGTAGGAGCATGATAGACTGCTCAGTTTTAATTACTTTGCCTTTTTCTTCTATTGTTTCAGCAAAATTTGCTTCAATTTCTTTTCCTGTCGATCTGAAACCAAAAGTTCCTTTCATTATTTGTAACAATTCCTCACAATTTTTTACTGGCACAAATTTCCCAATTTTTACCAATGGTAGAAAAATTGCTTGTGCAATTTTTTCCTTAGATTCAATGATATAAGGCTTTTCTGAATTGTTCTGTAGTAAAACCATCAAATTTCCAGAGTATCCAGAGTCACTTACTCTTCCTTAAACACTTATTCTTTTTTTCACAAGACTTGATTGTGATGCTATTTGAATCATTATTTCTGGGGGAATTTCAACCACTATTTTTAGGTCAATTTTGGTGATGCTTCTGGGTGGATTTGTCTTTCAGATAACATAGATCAAATCCAGTGTCAGTTGGATAGGCTCTTTTGGGTATTATTCTTAAGTGTCTGTTGTCAAAATATTGGATGTCAATCATCTGTTCTAGGTCAGTATAGACTACAAATTTTTTTGACTCAGGACCATCAAATGAGTCTTGTTGATTTATTGATTGATTTTGAGACTGCTGATTCTCAATTTCTATTTTTCTTTCTAAGTCTCTTTTGTCTTGACACTCTTCACAGCACTGAATTTGGCACGGGATAAGACAGTTTTTGCTGTTATAGGTAACTATTTCTGGTGTTAAATTAAATAACAAACCCATAACTTGGTGCTAAAAGTTATTTGCATTGATGTTATTAATCTGAAGGTTTTGTATCTAAAGGTTTCAGTTTGAGTTCTTTGTATAATAAACAGAGATTCAATAGTGGTTTTATCCATAGCTTCTCAGAATCACAATTTTGTCAATTTTTCTCTCGGTATGATGGCCAGCAATTCTCTAGTAAGTATTTCATATTTTTTGTATGTGTCCTACTCTCTTGCAAGAGTCTTTTACCAAGCAATCTTTAATGTCAGTAATCTAGCACTTTATTCACCCAATTAGTGCACAACAATAAAATAAAAATAAAATAAAAAAAAGAAATAAAAGAAAATAAAGAAAAAAAAAAAATAAGCCAAGATGATTTGCAAGTTAATATTCCGTCAATAGCTGTGATCAAGAGCTATTGTTCCAGTGTGGTTAAGTATCAATTATTATCAACATGGAGTGTTGATAGTGGAATTAGGTTTGAGATACCAAATAGTTATTTATTGTGTTTGGAAAGTTGTCTAGATGAAATCTAAACTTGGAGGTCTGTTTCTTTTAGCTTCTCATACTACTGCTATATATACATAATTAAGATTTCTCAATTCCTCAATTTTTCACAACAGGAATTCTGGAATTTCTGGAATGCTGCAATTTCTTTGAGAAGAATCCTGGAATTCTGGAATCCTGCAATTCCTCGTAAGACTCCTGTAATTTCTGGGATCCTGCAATTCCTGAGAAAAATCCTGGAATTCCACATTTACTACATCTACTTCTGATTGGCTAATAACTATGCTAATATATATTCCCTATATTTCTATGAGTAACATTATTCCCTCCTTTTAATATTGAGCTCCATTGAAATCCAATTCTGTTAATTCCCTCTCTTGAAGTATTTTCTGAATTTTGTTTTTGAGAATTACTTGTGCTATTTGAGTCTGTAATTCTTCAAATTGAGTGTTGGTGATCTTTCCTAATTGATTATTGGTAACTGTATCTATTGCTTTGTTGAGTAAGATTCTTGGTCAATTTTAAAATGCTGTGTGTATTCGGTATATGGCTTGGATCTGTGTGGATAAGTTGTTCTTTCTCACAAAATGTTCTAATTGTTGTAGTATTCTTGTGTCAAATAATTACTTTGTTTTATCTGTATATAGATTCTAGATATTCACGTGTTGTCCCAAGTAAAAATAACAATAGTTTCTTGGAAATTGTTGTATCCACCAATTCCAAGTTTCTTTAGTCAACTCTTGGTATAGTGACTCTTTTGACGACTCTTTTATTGCTAATTTTACTTTTGCTATGATTTTGTCAATAGTATTTTCTGTTTTCTTCTGTGTTCTATGTGGCGATGTCTTTCTAGTGTCTTGATATTAGATGGTTTGTTGATTAATTGTAATTTCCATCTCTTGGTGTTGAATTAATTAAAAGAGTTGTTGTGCTAGTGAGTAGATGTTGTTTGTAATTTCCATTTTTTTGATATTTCTTGTCACATCTACCATGTCTTTATATATTCTTTTGATGGATTAATTAATGTGTTGTTGTCAATAATAATGATTGGTTCCAGATCTTGTAAAATCTCCTCTGGTTGGACTAGTATCTTCTGTACTCTTAATTGTAGAATATTATTGGTGGATTGTGATGTAATGTTGTGGTATGGTTTTAGTCAATCTCTATGTGCTGCTTTGGTTAAGATTTTGTTATCCAGTCTTAATTTGTAAGCTCTATTTCCTAGAATTTCTTCTATGTGAAATGGTCCATCCTATTTGGAGTCAAATTTTCCACTTCATTGTTTTTCCGCTTTGGTATGATGTAAGAGTACTTTGTCTTCAATTTTGAATTCAACTGGTTTGTTTAATAGTTGATTATCATGTCTTTCCTTCTGTTTTTTTGTAACTTTTGTATGTTATCAGCTGCTTTTCTTTGTTTGTTTTCTAATGTTTCCATTAGGTCATATGTTTTTCATAATAATGTCTCTTGGAAATTCTCTTTTGTTATTGGTTCAGTTAGATATGTGTTAACCTCTATCTCAACTGGTAATGTTGCTGTTTTACCATATATTAATTTAAATGGTGTTGCTTGTGTGGTGTCTTGTTTTATTGTCTGATAAGCAAATAATACTAATAGTATGAACAAATCCTATTTGTCCTGGTTTTCTTGGCTGAGTTTTGCTATTGCTTTACACAATGTTCTATTAAATCTTTCAACTAATCTATTGGTTTGTAGATAGTATGGTGATGATAGTGGTCTCTTAATTCCGAATCTTTGGCTTAGTTCTGCTAATGTTCTATTCACAAAATAGGTTTCTTGGTCTGATAATAGGTTTTTTGGACATTCATGTCAACAAATCAGATCTTGATGGATGAATTTGGCAATGAATTCTGCATCCACTTTTTGGATTGCTTTTGCTTCTGGCCATTTAGTAAGATAGTCCATGACTACTACAATGTATCTATTGCTTCTGCTGGTAATTGTCAATGGTCTGACTAAATTAATTCCAATGTGGTCAAATGGTTGTCCCACTTTGATTGGTGTTATTCATAGAATATAGGAAATATAGTATTATTAGTCAGTAGATATTAGTCATCAGAAGTAGACATAGTAAATGTGAAATTCCAGAATTCCTCTCAGAGGAATTGCAGGATTCCAGGAATTTCAGGATTCTCTGATGAGGAATTGCAGAATTCCAGAATTCCAGAATTTTTTTTATCAGGAATCGCAAGATTCCAAGAATTCCAGGATTCCTGTCGCAAAGAATTAAGGAATTGAGGAATCTCACTTATGTATATATAGCAGTAGAATTAGAAGCTGAAAAGGCAGATCTCTCAGTTTAGATTTAATCTAAGCAACATTCCAGTTCTCAATCATCAAATAAATAATTATTCTATATCTCAACTCACTCTTTACTATCAACACTTTATGTTGATAGTAATTGATACTTAACCACGCTAGAACAATAGCTTTTAATCACGGCTATTGACGAGATACTAACATACCAAATTGTCTTGGCTTATTTTATCTATTTTCTTTATTTTTATTTTCTTTATTTTATTTTCTTTCTTTTTTTGATTTTGTTGTTGTATACTAATTGATTAAAAAATTAAGCACTGAGTTATTGATGTCAAGGATAGCCTGGTAAAAGACCCAGAAATAAGGGTAGGATTTTATATATTATCAGATAGCTTACCAGAAGGGCATGACTGCCAGACTAAATCAGGCCACCATGCTGAGAAAAAAATTGAGAAAACTTTTGGAAAGATACATCTACTATCAACACTATTAAATCTCTGTCCATTATACAAAGGACTTCATCAAAATCTTCAGATACAATACTTGCAGAACTTTATCCACAGAAGTAGCTTTTGAGCACCAAGTTACAGGTTTGTTATTTAATTCAACAGCAGAAATAATCACCTGTAACATTTGGTGCTCCCTGTAAAATATAATCTTACAGAGAACCAGCACCAACAACACCAAACCAAAAGTAGCAGAATCAGAAATAATAGAGACAAACCATCTAGGATTCGCAAAATCATTATTTCAACAGTACAGCCAGCAGTTAGGCCTAAACAACAACCATTACCCAGCAGAATCAGCTTTCAACTTTTACGTCAATGAAAGAATCACAGATTTCCTAGGAAGACCAATTGACATTGAATCAGCAAGAGAAAATTTCTATTTGGAACTAATCTAACACACCAACTTACTCAGAAATCACAGCTTTGCACCCATCATTAAAGAAATCAACTAAGAAATTGAAAGATATACACAAAAAACATTCCCTATTACTTACCAGGACAAAGACAAAGAAAAACTACAAACACCAGCAGTAACACTCAAAGGAATACAAATTCTTAATTGGAAGAAACAAAGAATTAAATCTTTGATATATCCATCATATTATCACATGCCTGGAAGTACCATCAACATCACATCAGTAGACACGTCTATCAATACAAAGACACTGTAGCAAAAATTGCATTTTGGAGTAAACAAAAGAAAAATGAACTATTAGGAGCATATGGCAATTATTTTGAAGGATTTAAATTGAGATCGCCAACACCATCAGGATTTCAATCACCACCTTATCAGCCAGATTTTGGAACCGTCAGTCTCTGGGAAATTACTGAATTAGAAGAAAAAAAAGACGAGGATCAAGAATTTAATTACCAAAACCTGATGCTAAAAGACCCGAACATTCAAACTCAGCAACATTTAGAAAATTCGGAAATCAAAACTCCGAATATTCGAACTCCGCCAAATCAAAGAAATCAAAACCCCAAGTTAATTTATCAACCAAATTTACCTTCAGTTATTGTCATCAATCAACCATCTATTGAGCTGATCGGTAAGCCAATTAAACTACTTCAAGTACCATCCCAACAACTGTTACCTCTTTAACAACCACTTTAACAGCCACCACAACCACCCAACTTAGATTTAATGGCCTACGCACCAATTGCAAAACTTGACAACTTTATCAGCAAAGAGAACGACACTCAAGTATGGCTGAATAATGTAGAAAAAACCATCACAGCCAATAGATGGAATGACGCCTGGGCAATACAAGCCATTCTCTACTTTCTCAAGGATACTGCTGATTCATAGTACCAAAGCTTGATTAATAAACCACAAGATTTCAATGCCTTCAAAGTGGAATTTCTAAGATACTTCAGCAACAATAACAGCATCAATTGCCTAGTCAATATATTTACCACCATGAAACAAGGAGAAACTGAAGCAGTCACCACTTACCTGAGATGCTTCCATTGAAATCTGTGCCAAATTCAAGCAATTGATGCCAACTACTTCACAGCACCACAAATCCTCAACCAGTTTATCCGTGGCCTGCACAGCAGCATCCTGCAACATGTACGTCCATTGCATTCAGGCACACTTCAAGACACAGTCACATGCACCAGAGATTTTGAATCCATTGAGTTAGAGACCAACCACATCCAAGCCATTAATCTAGTAATGAACAGATCATCTGAATTGGATTCCAAATTGGAGAAGTTCAGTGAATCAATTAATAAGAGATTAGAAGGATACTTAACTGACAATTACACCATTTATCAGCCTCCACAACGACGCAATAATCAAGGAAACTCTACTTGTGGCCAAAATCAACCACGTTCATCTTCATCAGCCAATCAACAGTGGCAACAGGAAACACATATCTGCCACTATTGTGGTAGACAAGGACATATTCAAATCAACTGCTGCCAGTGTTTAAATAACCAATGATTGGGAAATCAATATCAAAATCCTGATTGCTGGTTCTCAACTCCAAATCATCAATCAAACTCAACACAATATCAAACTACTTACTTGCCAATGATACAGCAATCAATTTATCAACCACCAGTATATCAAGTTCCAACTTATCAACCAACGGCCCCAATTTATTAGCCACAGCCACAGGTAATATATCAACCACAACTGCCAACAATCTATCGACCCCAAACAATTCAGATCTCACCACAAAACTTACTAGCCAGTAGAATCCAAAGACTGAGAATTACACAACAAAACTGGAGATCATCGATGGTAGTTTATCAGCCAATCCTCAGCTTTTTCAGTCAAACAGGATCTCGTCAATGGAATTTGGGTGCCAGGAATTCCCAAAACCCAAATTTCCAGAACTATTTAAGTCTCCTGGTTACCCCAGAAGACGTCTCACCCAGCAACCAGGAACCCACCCAAAAACAACAAACATGTACCAGCAATATTTCACCAGCAACAGTCACCAATGACAAATCACTGGACACCATTTTCTTATTCAAACTCGAGAAACTGTCAACTATGCCATTATTTAGTAGAGCCGTACTGGAAGAAAAGCCAATTACTGCCATATACACTAATGCAAAAATTGATGGCTATCTCATCAAACTAATTCTTAACAGTGGTTCAGCAGGCAGTATCATTACACGACAACTCATGGATCAATTAGGTTGCTGAGTTGATCGTGCTGCTAGCACCAGAATCATCACAGCTGATGGAGAGACCAAAACTCCAATCGGTGAAATCGATGACTTACCAATCAAAATTAACGGCATTACAGTACCAATCAAAGTACTCGTTATGGAAGCCACCTAATACTAAGCTCTAGTTGGTAATAACTGGCTGTCTAAGACAAACGCCACTCTGAACTGGAATACACAAGAGCTTCAACTTAGCCAGAATGGGCAACACACGTGAGCACCAGCAACATGTGGCCACTTTAAGGCTACCAACACCACGGCACCACTAATCAATTTCGAGAAAGAAAAACCAAAACCTACCTGGGAAGCCTACCAAGTGTCGTGGGCTGATGAAGAGCACAATGAGCTGCCACCAATACTCTCTTGGGATGACAACAGAAAAGAAAAGCAGACAAATGAACTTACCTGGAAAACTGATGATCTGACTTGGACCGACAACAAACAAGAAGAAACCTCCAGTTGGGAATAAAATGAAGATAAGAGAAAAAAAAAAAAAGGAAGAAGGAACACCACCAACCACTGCCATTTATAATTTCTACACCCACCACACTTCACAACAATCCAATTATCGACAGCCAAAGCTTGTATGTGTCGATTGCAGTAAGAAACTGTCGTCAATGGGCACATACTATGGCGACAATGAAGAATACCACACCGCAACAAAGTTCTATTGTCATCCATGCTTACTCGAATGCTTTGGATGACCAATAAGGCAAGAAAAATGGGATAACCAACTTTGTCTCACTTGTGAGGAGACTCTGCTAGATGAAGAGATGTGGAATGACATCCCAGAATGTGGAGGAACATGTAATGCATCATGTCAATACATGATTCTAATAAGCAACTGGGTAAAGAAAAGAACACCAATAGAAGCAGCCTAAAGAAGAGCCATGCAGTGGCTGGACAATTGTCCACATGACAATGATAAAATTTGGAGAATGGCAATCAGCAAAATAGAAGAAGTGACACCCGAAGAGATCAGAGAAATCAAAAACAACCCACCAAAACCCATCAAGCTTGACTGAAACACAGAGCCAGTCATAAATTTTCTGGAACCAAAAGAGTTCCATGAACACTACCAGAACATGGCACCCACTAGAAAAAAACAAGAACAATGGTTAGCACAGTTGAATACAAGACTGTGTCGCCATTGTTTAATTTCCAGTGACTTTAAATATTGTGACAATTGTAATTGCATTTACAATCCACCACTACGCATGATCTACACAATGTTATGGTTTAAGAATTTAGCAAAAAGAATCATAAAAATAATACAAACTATTCAATCAAAATATAGCACAGTAATAATCTTAGAAAGGTAATGATTAACATAGTAGCAAACACCATCTCGCGATAGTGACAAGCACCAGTTCACAATAGCAGCCAACACCAACTGGTGATAGCAGCAAGCACCAGGTTGAAATATCAAAAAGAAAGTATTTTTTTGTAGAACTACAAACATGTATATATACAGTAGTTTTAATATTGGGAAAGAATAAATCAAGTAATAAAAATTATAACTTATCAAGCAATAGATCCAATTTTATTCAACAAACTCCACTTTAAATCATACTTTCAAATTAAATATCCCAAGAAACCTTTAAAATCAAAAAAAAATGAAAAAGAATATTTAAAACTGAACTATCACAACCCAAAGTATTAAGAAACTTACTTGTATTATTTATTGAATGAAACTATCATTCATCAACTGAATCCCTTGGAAGAATAATCCTTGATCAAGATTATTCACGTTGTTACTAATTGATAAAAGCTTTATTGTGAGAATTAGAAAAGTGCTAAAGACCATTAACATTCTGTGTTTCTAGATTAGAGAAACACATCAGGCAATTGCAAGGATAGTCTCAGAGAAGACCCCAAACAGTGGGTAGATTTCAGTTTAGCCTCTGAGAAGGAGTACATAAACACACACAACAATCAAGAATTAAAGAATAACTTACATTGCAACAGTAAAAAGAAA
>JAAOMT010000633.1:42640-90933 GCA_016748015.1 Geosiphon pyriformis
AACTGCTAATGCCGACTGTTTGTCAAGAATGAGACACACATAAAAATCACCAACCCACCTGCCACAACAACAATGAACAACCACCTTTACAAAAACCTCAGCCAATACTTGGAAACACTACAAATAGACGAAGAAATGCCAGTAAAAGAGCTAATTAAGCTCCAAAAATTAGCAAAACACTATTTCATCCAAAATCACATACTTTATTACTGGAATTGACAAAATCCAGATAATCCATTAAGAGTTATAACCACAGATGAAAAAGAAACTATCTTATTTAACATGCACTCAGATATTCATTCAGGCCACTTTGGAAAAACAGCAACCATCCAACGTGCAACTAGCCATTACTATTGGCCAAAAATGAGTTCAGACATAATCCAATACATAAAAAATTGTGACCCATGCCAATGAAGAGGAGGAGCAAAAACAACGGAATTATTAAGACCAATAAAAGTTGGACAGCCATTTGACAGAATCGGAATTGATTTAGTTGGACTCTTACCAATAACAACAAGAAACAACTGTTATATTGCAGTAGCCATGGACTATCTCACCAAATGGCCAGAAGCTAGAGCTATTAAAACAGCTGATGCTATTTCTGTAGCTCAATTCGTACATGAAGACTTAATTTGCTGACATGGATGTCCACAAGAATTGCTATCAAATCAAGGCACACACTTCGTAAACAGCACCTTAAAAGAACTTAGCCAAAAATTTGGAATCAAGCAACCACTGTCATCACCATATCACCCTCAAACAAATGGATTAGTTGAAAGATTTAATCGCACATTATGCAAATCACTGGCGAAAATTAGTAACGAACATGAAAAAGAATGGAATTTGTTCATACCAGCAGTACTACTAGCATATAGAACAGTAAAACAAGATACTACACAATTCACACTGTTTGAACTAGTTTATGGAAGAAAAGCCACATTACCCGTTGAACTTACTATTCCAACTTATCCGAATGACACTATCACGGAAGCAACATTCTAGGAAACACTACTTAGAAGAACATACGAATTAATGGGAACTTTAGAAAACAAAAGAAGAAAAGCAGCACAAAATATTGAACAATCACAAGAACAACAAAAAGTGAGACATGATAACCAGTTACCAGATAATATAATTAGCTACAAAATTGGAGATAAAGTATTGTTACATCGTACAAAAATGGAAAAACAGTGGAGTGGAAAATTTGATCACAAGTAGGATGAACCATTTTATATTCACGAAATACTTGGAAATGGAGCATACAAGCTAAGACTAGATGATAAAATATTAAGAAAAGCAGCACATGGTAACCGGCTGAAATTCTATTACAGTAAACCAGTAATAACAACAAAAACACCCAGAATTGGAACACAATTACCTTTAATTCTACCAGAACAAATTCTACGAGATTTAGAACCAATAGTTTTAATTGAACATTATTCGAAAAGATAATTAATCTTAGATCACAGCAAAAATGATTTAACAACCATAAAAACGCATGCAAAAGATTCCAAAATAACAGTCAAAATTAAAACAATAATACTTATTCCAGAAAACATCAATATAACTCAACAATTAGTTGAAAGCTTACAACAATTAAAATCCGATCTAGAAATTACAGTTAATAGCTCCAAAATAACATACATCAAAAGAACAATAGAAAATCCAAAAACAAGAAAAGAACATAATTTCGAACCATATAATATTGCCAAATATAACACCAAATTTATTAGCAAAGTTATTGAAAAATTAGAGATAGCATTGGGCAATACATTAATAATGGAAGAAATAGAAATAAGTGAATTAATACCAGACACATTTAGCAACTTAAAAACTAAATTCCCAATTAATTACTGTTATTATCAACTAGGAAAGCACTTGAACATACAAACATTATACTCAAAAGACTCAACTAGAGTGTTTGACAAAACAACTATCCAACTATTAGAACCTTTCATTGGAAAAACCAACACTACATTCCATTCAAAAACAGTTTACAGAATTTTCAAAGCATTTGAAAACTGTCACAAATTATTGTTGGACCCAACCATGAACATAATAACAACCAACAGTATTGGATGACTTACCAACTCGCAATTTCAAAAATTACAACAACAAATTAATAACACAGTATTGGACCACTATAGTAACTTAGAATTTAATGAAGAAATTAACTTCAATTTCGATGGAGCTCAATCTTGAAAGGAGGGGATAATGTTACGGTTTAAGAATTTAGCAAAAAAAATCATAAAAATAATACAAACTATTCAATCATAATATAGCACAGTAATAATCTTAGAAAGGTAATGATTAACATAGTAGCAAACACCATCTCGTGATAGTGGCAAGCACCAGTTCACAATAGCAGCCAACACCAACTGGTGATAGTAGCAAGCACCAGGTTGAAATATCAAAAAGAAAGTATTTTCTCATAGAACTACAAACATGTATATATACAATAGTTTTAATATTGGGAAAGAATAAATCAAGTAATAAAAATTATAATTTATCAAGCAATAGATCCAATTTTATCTAACAAACTCCACTTTAAATCATACTTTCAAATTAAATATCCCAAGAAACCTTTAAAATCAAAAAGAAATGAAAAAGAATATTTAAAACTGAACTATCACAACCCAAAGTATTAAGAAACTTACTTGTATTATTTATTGAATGAAACTATTATTCATCAACTGAATCCCTTGGAAGAATAATCCTTGATCAAGATTATTCACATTGTTACTAATTGATAAAAGCTTTATTGTGAGAATTAGAAAAGCGCTAAAGACCATTAACATTCTGTGTTTCTAGATTAGAAAAACACATCAGGCAATTGCAAGGATAGCTTCAGAGAAGACCCCAGACAGTGGGTAGATTTCAGTTTAGCCTCTGAGAAGGAGTACATAAATACACACAACAATCAAGAATTAAAGAATAACTTACATCGCAACAGTAAAAAGAAAGCCTTCAGTGTAACAGTGACACTATCACACAAATAGAATTGAGGAACTCACGAAAGACTGATTGCAATTAAAGCGGGATATCAGCAATTAAATATAACAAGAAAACCATCCTGTAACAACGATCCCCAAAGAGGAAAAACCAATCAGCAGTTGCATATTGAAGTTGGAATCGCTGCTCAATCCCAATTCAAACCCCAACAACAATGATGACAAGAATAATAGTTCCAGCTCCGTTCAAAATAGCAATGACAAGAACAACGATATCAACTCAGATTCAAACTTTGACTCAAACTATGAACAATATATCGCACTTCTTGACCTCACTAAGGAACAAGAACTGAAATGGTTCAGCAATAATAATGAAAGTATTATGCCAGAATGCATGCACAATACTAATGCAGGATTTGATCTGAGATATCCAGAAACAGAAGCCATCAAATTGGAACCACATATGCACACCTGCATCAATTTGAAAATAGCACTAAAAATTCCAGCAACAATAATGGTTTAATTAGCATCTAGGAGTAGTTTAGCAAAAAGAGAGATTAATATAAAAGGAGAAATAATTGACATGGGATATGTGAGAAATATTATCACTATACTACAAAATGACTCAAACAAGGCCTATATAATAGAGCCAAACAAAAAGATAGCACAGGCAATATTCTTACTTTTGGTTAAGATAGCTTAGTTAGTACTGGTGGGAAACAGGGAAGAGTTAAAAATAACAACAAGAAAGATACAGGGATTTGGGTCAATGGGTAGAATAAATGTATCAGTTAATATGGCAGAGGAAGAAATTGTTGGCCAAAGAAAAATTATCTCAACCAGCCAAGCTATTTCCATTCCACCATATAGCCAGTATATGCTAACAATAGAAAGGAAGGAAAAAAAACAAGAACAGATTTTTGAAGCTGAAACAAGCCTTTGTGAATCAGAAAAGATTGGACTGATCAATTTCCACATACTAGCCAAAAGCTATAGCCACATAAAAATTCCCATCTACAACAACACTGGCAATGTCATCAACATACCAGAAAGAACCACCATCGGATATTTAACCACAAAAATAGAAGACCAACCACCAAATCCCATTCCAGACTTTCCACACCTTTGTGGATATGTCGACATTACATTACAAACAATCTATGGATGAGACAAATGTTATTTACTCCAACCAGAACATTTGGAACAAATGAACATGAAAAACTTAGATTCACTTCAATGTATACAGCTCAAGATGTTGCTCAACAATTTTAAAGACATCTTTGCTAGTGAAAATGAGTTTGGCTGAACTGACATCATCCAGCATCAAATCAAGACTGGAGATGCAATGCCAATTAAACAAAGAGCATACAAAGTGCCACCAGCCAGCCATGAGATCATCTGTCAAGAGATAAACTGAATGCTTAACAATGGGCTAATTCAACCATCAATGAGCCCATGGTCATTACTAGTAGTACTTGTTTGTAAAAAGAATGGGAAAATCCGATTTTGTGTGGACTACAGGAAACTCAATAGTGTAATACGTGGAGACAGCTATCCAACTCCACAAATACAAGAATTATTCAATGCTTTCGGTGGGAACAAATGGTTTTCAACATTAGATTTGGACAGTGGTTATTGGCAAGTAGCCATGAATTCAGCTAACAAAGAGAAGACAGCATTCACCACTAGAGAAAGGAATTTCAAATTTGAAGTGATGCCATTTGGTTTAACCAACACACCAGCCACTTTCCAATGGCTAATAAAAATTGTCTATACTGGCTTATTGTGGAAATCAATAGTTGTATACTTGGACAACACCAATGTATTCTCAAAAACATTTGATAATCATCTTTACCATCTTCAACAAGTGTTCGAAAGACTAAGAAGAGCAGGACTAAAGTTAAATACAACAAAGTGCTTCTTTGGCAAGACAGAGCTAAAATTTTTGGGACACATAATCAGTAAAGACGACATCAAAACGGATCCAGAGAAAATAGAGATAGTAAAGAACTTTCTAGTACCAACCAATATGACTGAATTGAAATCATTCTTGGGATTCACAAGCTATTATCAATGCTTTATAAAGAACTTTTCAGAGATAGCTCAACCACTCAATAATCTGCAAATCAAGAATACCAAATATGAATAGACAGAAAGTCAACAAGAAGCTTTTGATATTCTCAAAAGAAAGCTCATTCAAGCTTTAGTACTGATCTACTCAGATTACAACAAACCATTCATCATTACTACTGATGCATCAAGCCAAGCATTAGAAGCAGTATTATCTCAGAGAGGACCAGATGGCAGAGAACATCCAGTAGCATATGTCAGCAGAGGTTTAACACCAGCCAAAAAAAACTAAGAAACACCAGAACAAGAACACTTAGCAATATACTGGGCAGTCATGAAATGGAAAAAATACTTGAGCCAGAAATTTGAAGTATACACAGATCACAAGGGATTAACATCACTCCAAAAACAAGAATTTGGAGATGAAAGACAGTCAAGATAGAAAATGGCACTCGCACCATACAATTATACTATATATTACAAAAAAAGAAAAGACAATAGAAATGCTGATAGTTTGTCGTAAATGAGACAAATCTAAGAACATTTTAACACAAAATATAACAAAACCAGAACAATACCAATGAAAAATAACAAAAGATGAACATACAAAAATATCAACAATTTCAACATTATATAAACATTCAACAGTTCAAGGAGAATTTATCTCAAATGGAACAAAAGAGGATTAAACAACAATCAAAATATTTTATCACTCACCAAAATATACTTTATCGAAAAAATAAAAGGGATCCAGATCAGCCAACCAAAGTGATTACAGAGCCAGAAAAAGAGACAATATTATTTAACATGCACTCAAATCCAACAGCTGGACATTTTCACAAAGAAGCAACCATGAAAAGAACCAAAAAAAGATGCTATTGGCCATTAATGTATCCAGACATCATCCAATATGTTAAAAATTGTGATGCTTGTTAGCAAAGAAGAGGAACAAGACCCAATGAACTATTAAGACCAATCAAAGTGGGACAACCATTTGACTGGATTGGAATTGATGTAGTCGGACCATTAACAATTACCAGCAGAGGAAACAGATATATAGTAATAGCCATGAACTATCTCACTAAATGGCCAGAGGCAAAAGCAATTCAAAGAGCGGATGCAGAATCCATTGCCAAATTCGTTCATCAAGATTTAATTTGTCAACATGGATGTCCAAAGGAATTATTATCAGACCAAGGAACTCATTTTGTGAACAGAACATTAACAAAATTGAGCCAAAGATTCGGAATTAAGAGACCACTATCATTATCATACCATCCACAAACCAATAAATTAGTCAAAAGATTCAACAGAACATTGTGTAAAGCAATAGCTAAACTCAGCCAAGAAAACCAGAACAATTGGGATTTGTTGATACCATTAATACTATTTGCTTATCAGACAATGAAGCAAGATACTACACAAGCAATACCATTTGAATTAGTATATGGTAGAACAGCAATACTACCAGTGGAAATAGAAGTCAGCACATACCCAACCGAACCAATAACAGAAGAGAATTTCAAAAATACTTTGTTGAAAAAAACATATGACTTAATGGAAACATTAGAAAACAAATGACAAAGAGCAGCTGATAACATACAAAAGTCACAAGAAAAACAAAAAGAAAGACATAATAACCAACTACCAGATAAACCAGTTGAATTTAGGATTGGAAACAAAGTACTACTATATTATACCAAAGTGGAAAAACAATGGAGTGGAAAATTTGACCCCAAATGAGATGGATCATTTCACATAGAAGAAATTCTAGGAAATAGAGCTTACAAATTAAGATTGAATGACAAAATCTTGACCAAAACAGCACATGAAGATCGACTGAAACCATATCACTATATAGCATCATCATCCACTAGTAATATTCCACAATTAGGAGTACAAAAAATACTAGTTCAACCAGATAAGATTTCATAAGACCTGGAACCAATCATTATCATTGACAACAAAATGTCCAATTGATTGACAAAAGAATATATAAGAACATAGTCAATGCAACAGAAAAGAGCAGAAAAATGGAGATTATGGACAATATCCATTCACTAGCCCAACAAATTTTTTAATTAATCTAACACCAGGAGATGAAAATTACCATCAATCAACAAACTATTCGTTACAAAAATATGGGAAAAATACCACAAAACAAAGCATAGAAAAGACTTGAAAACGTGGTTGACAAGATCATAACTAAGATAAAATTGGCCATGAAAGAACAACAAATAGTCGGATTACACCAAGAACTTACCAGAGAAACTTGGACTTGGTAGATACAACAATTTCCAAAAAACTATTGTTATTTTTACTTGGGACAACACGTGAATATCCAGAACTTATATATGGATAAAACAAAGTGGTTATTCAACACAACAATACTACAACAACTAGAACATTTTGTGGAAAAAAACAACTTATCCACACAAGCTCGAGCTATATACCAAATACACACAGCATTTCAAGATTGACCAATAATCCTACTCAACAAAGCAATAGATACGGTTATCAATAATCAATTGGAAAAAATCACCAATGCTCAATTTGAAGAATTACGGACTCAAATAACACAAGTAATTTTTGAAAATAAAATTCAGAAAATACTTTAAGAGAGAGAATTAAATGAATTGGATTTTAACGGAGCTCAATATTAAAAAGAGAAAATAATGTTACTCATAGAATATAAGAAATATAGTATTATTAATCAGTAGATATTAGCCAATCAGAGGTAGACGTAGTAAATGTGGAATTCCAGAATTCCTCTCAGAGGAATTGCAGGATTCCAGGAATTTCAAGATTCTCTGACGAAGAATTGTAGGATTCCAGAATTCCAGAATTCCTCTCATCAGAAATTGTAGAATTCCTGTTGCAAAGAATTAAGGAATTGAGGAATCTTACTTATGTATATATAGCAGTAGAATTAGAAGCTAAAAAGACAGACCTCTTAGTTTAGATTTAATCTAAGCAACATTCCAGTTCCCAATTATCAAATAAATAATTATTCTATATCTCAACCCATTCTCTATTATCAACACTTCATGTTGATAGTAATTGATACTTAACCACACTGGAACAATAGCTCTTGATCATGGCTATTGATGAGATACTAATGTACCAAATTGCCTTGGCTTATTTTATTTATTTTCTTTATTTTTATTTTCTTTATTTTATTTTCTTTCTTTTTTTGATTTTGTTGTTGTATACTTATTGATTAAAAGATTAAGCACTGAGTTATTGACATCAAGGATAGCCTGGTAAAAGACCCAGAAATAAGGGTAGGATTTTATATATTATCGGATAACTTACCAAAAGGGCACGACTGCCAGACTAAATCTGGTCACTATGCTGAGAAAGAAATTGGGAAAACTCTTGAAAAGATACATCTACTATCGACACTATTGAATCTCTGTTCATTATACAAAAGACTCCATCAAAACCTTCAGATACAACACTTGTAGAACCTCATCCACAGAAGTAGCTTTTGAGCACCAAGTCACAGGTTTGTTATTTAATTCAACAGCAGAAATAATCACCTGTAACATTGGTCTCAATGGTTTGTTGGGTCTTGTTCCTTTTCTTCTTTGACAAGCATCACAATTTTGCACATATTAGATGATGTCTGGATACATTAATGGCCAATAATATCTTTTTCTGGTTCTTTTTATGATTGCTTCTTTATGAAAATATTCTACAGCTGGATCTGAGTGCATGTTGAACAGTATTGTTTATTTTTCTGGTTCTGTAATTACTCTGGTTGGTTGATCTGAATCTTTTCTATTTTTTTGATAAAGTATATTTTGGTGAGTGATAAAATATTTGGATTGTTGTTTGATCCTCTTTTGTTCCAGTTGAGATAATTTTTCCTTGAACTGTTAAGTATCTATATAATGTTGAAGTTGTTAATATTTTTGTGTGTTTATCTTTTGTTATATTTTCGTGAATATTGTTTTGGTTTTGTTATATTTTTGGGTTGAAATGTTCTTAGATTTGTCTCATTCGTGACAAACTGTCAGCATTTCTATTGTTTTTTCCCTTTTTATAATGTATAGTATAAGTATATAGTGTAAGTGTTATTTTCTATCTTGATTGTCTGCCATCTCCAAATTTTTGTTTCTGGAGTAATGTTAATTCTTTGTGATCTGTATATACCTCAAACTTCTGGCTCAAGTATTTTTTCTATTTTATGACTGCCCAGTATATTGCTAAGTGTTTTTGTTCCGGTGTTTTATAGTTCTTTCCAGCTGGTGTTAAACCTCGGCTGGTGTATGTGACTGGATGTTCTCTTTCATCTGGTCTTCTCTGAGATAGTACTGCTTCCAATGCTTAACCTGATGCATTAGTGGTGATAATGAATAGTTTACTATGATCTGAATAGATCAATACTGGAGCTTGAATAAGCTTTCTTCTTAAAATGTCAAATGCTTCTTACTGGGTTTCAGTCCATTCATACTTTACATTTTTGGTTTGAAGATCATTGAGTGGTTGTGCTATCTTTGAAAAGTTCTTTATGAAACATCTATAATAGCTCACGAATTCCAAGAATAATTTCAGCTCAGTTACATTGGTTGGTATTGGAAAGTTCTTTACTATCTCTATTTTCTCTGGATCTGTTTTTATGCCATCTTTGCTAACTATGTGTCCCAAAAATTTTAGTTCTGTTTTGCCAAAAAAACATTTTGTTGCATTCAATTTTAATCCTGCTTGTCATAGTCTTTTGAACACTTGTTGGAGATGACATAGATGATTATCGAATGTTTTTGAGAACACATTAGTGTCATCCAAGTATACAATTACTGATTTTCACAATAAGCTAGTATACACAATTTCCATTAATCATTAAAAGGTTGCTGGGGCATTGGTTAAGCCGAATAACATTACTTCAAATTCGAAATTCCCTTCTCTTGTGGTGAATGTTGTTTTTTTTTTGTTGGCTGGATCCATGACTACTTGCCAGTAACCACTATTTAAGTCTAACGTTGAGAACCATTTGTTTTTACTGAAAGTGTCAAATAATTTTTGTATTCATGGAGTTGGATAACTGTCTCCACAAATTACACCATTGAGTTTTCTGTAATCCACACAAAAGCAGATCTTTCCATTTTTCTTATGGATGAGTACTACTGGTGATAACCATAGGCTCATTGATGGCTGAATTAACCCATTGTCAAGCATTTGGTTAATCTCTTGACAGATGATTTCATGGCTGGCTGGTGGTACCTTATATGTTCACTGTTTGATTGGCATTGTATTTCCAGTCTTGATCTGATGCTGGATAATATCAGTTCTGCCAAATTTGTTTTTACTGGTGAAGATGTCATTGAAATTATTGAGTAATATCTTTAGTTGTATCTGTTGAAGTGGGTTTAGATTTCTTATGTTCATCTGTTCCAATTGTTTTGGCTGTAACAGATAACATTCGTTTCATCTGTAGATGGTTTGTAATATAATGTCCACATATCTACAAAGCTGTAGAAAATCTGAAATGCTGCTTGGTGCTTGATCTTCAATTTCTATGGTTAAATATCTGAGAGTGGTTCTTTCTGGTATCTTTACAACATTTCTGGTGTTGTTGTAGATGGGAATTTTGATATGATTATGGCTTTTGGCTGGTATGTATAGATTGATAAGTCCAATTTCTTCTGATTTACAAAGGGTTGCTTTTGCTTCAAAAATCTGTTTTTGCTCTTTCTCTCTCCTTTCTATTGCTAACATATATCGGCTATATGGTGGAATGGAAATTGTTTGACTGGTTGAGATAATTTCTCCTTGGCCAATAATTTTTTTCTCTACCATATTGACTGGTACATCTATTCTACCTGTGAATCCAAATCCCTGTATCCCTCTTGCTGTTATCCCTAATTCTTTTCTGTTTCCTACTGGCACTAATTAAGTTACTTTAACCAGAGGCAGAAATATTGCTTGTGCTATCTTTTTGTTTGGTTCTATAATATAGGTCTTTTCTGAATCATTTTGTAGCATGGCAATAATATTTCTTACATATTCCACGTCAATTATTCCTCCTCTTATATTTATCCCTCTTTTTGCTAGATTACTCCTAAATGCTAATTGAATCATTGTTGTTGCTGGAATTTCCAGTGCTATTTTCAAATCAATGCAGGTGTGTGAATGTGGTTTCGATTTGATGGCATCTTTTCTTGGATACCTTAGATCAAACCCAGCATTGGTATTATGTGTGCATTCTGACATAATACTTTCATTATTATCACTGAACCATTTAAGTTCCTGTTCCTTGGGGAGGTTAAAAAGCACAATATATTGTTCATAGTTTGGATTGGGGTTTAAATCTGAGTTAGAATTGTTGTCATTGTTCTTGCCATATTGGACAGAACTGGAACTGGTGTTTTTGTCATCATCGTTGTCGGAGTTTGAATCAGGATTGAACAGTGATTCCGATTTCAATATGCAGCTGCTGATTGGTTCTTCCTCTTTTGGGATTGTGTAGATCATGCATGGTAGTGGATTGTAGATAAGGTTACACTCATTACAATACTCAAAGTCACTGGGAATTAAACAATAGCAACACAGTCTTGTATTTAATTGTTCTAGCCATTGCTCTTGCTCTTTCCTAGTGGAAGCTAATTCTTGGTAGTGTTTGTAGAATTGTTCTGGATTTAGAAAATTTATGACTGGTTCTGGGTTCCAATTAAGTTCTATGGATTCTGGTGGATTGTTTTTAACTGTCCTGATTTCTTTTGGTAATGCGCCTTTGATTTTGGCGAGTGCCATTCGCCATATTTTGTCATCGTTGTGTAGACAACTGTCCAATCAATACACGGCTCATCTCCAAGTGGCTTTGATTGGTGTCCCTTTCCTAATCCAGTTGCTAATGAGAATTGTGTATTGGCACAATTCATCATACATTCCCCTTCTCCCAGAAATGTTGTTCCACATTCCTTTGTCAAGAAGAGTTTTTCCACAAGCTAAACATAATGTATTATCTCATTTTTCCACTCATTTTGGTCTTTCAAAGCATTCAACAAGACATGCGTGGCAATAAAACCTAGTTGCTGGTATTCCTCATTGTTGCCACAGCATGTGCCCATTAATGACAATTTCTTGCCACAATCAGTGCATATTAGCTTTGAACAATGATAGGTGGATTGGTGTGATATAGTATAGGCATAGAGATTATGAGTGGTAGTGGTTACTTTTTTTTCTTTTTCTTTTCCTTTTCCCTTTGTGTTCTCTTCCTCTTATACCCAGCTTGTTGTTGGTTTGCTTTTGTCATAATCAGTCCAGATCAGATTGTCTGTCTTCCAGATAGGTTTTTCTCTTTGTTTACTCTTTCTGTTGTCATCCCATGAGAGTATTGGCAGTAGCTTATTGTGTTCTTCATCAGTCCACGAGACTTGATATGCTTCCCAGGTAGGTTTTGGTTTGTCTTCTTTGAAGTCAATTAGTAGTGCTGTGGTATTGGTAGCCTTAAAGTGACCATACATTGCTGGTACTCACATGTGTTAACCATTTTGACTTAGCTAAAGTTTTTACGTGTTCTAATTTAGCATTGTATTAGTCTTGGACAGCCAGTTATTCCCAACGAGTGCTTAGTATTAAGTGGCTTCTATCACCAGAACTTTGATAGGTACTACAATGCTATTGACTTCAATTGAGAAGTCATCAATTTTGCCAATTGGGGTTTTGGTGGCTCCATCTGCGGTGATAATCCTGGTGCTGACAGCACAATCAACTTGGTAACCTAATTGATCTATGAGTTGTCATGTAATGATGCTGTCTGCTGAACTACTGTCAAAGATTAATTTGATGAAGTGGTCATCGATCTTGGCATCAGTATACATGGCTGTAATCAGTTTCTCTTCAAGGGCTGCTCCACTGAATAATAGCATATCTGATGGTTTTTTGAGTTCAAATGAAAAGATAGCATCCAAAGATTTATTTTCGGTGATTGTAGCAGGTGAAATATTATTGGTAGGTGGTTGTTGTTGTTCGATTCTCTGATTGCTGGATGTGGCATCTTCTAGAGTTACCAGAATGCTTAAATAGTGTTGGGAATTCGGATTTTGGATGAGACTGGTGCCCGAATTCCACTGACAAGATCCTGATTGTTGGTGAGAAAAGCTGGAGATTGGTTAATGTACAACCATTGCTGATCTCCAGTTTTGGGTGATCTTTGATCTTGGGTTCCCTGATGTCATTTGAGCTGGGTTTGCTGGTAGTGTTTGAATGGTAGGTGTTTGATAGATTGCTGGTGGCTGCAGTTGATATATTACTTGTGGCTGTGCTTGATAAATTGCTTGTGGTGGCAGTTGATAAACTGGCAGTTGATAAATTGGTTGGTGTATTATAGACAGATAAGTAAGTTGGTATTGGTCTTGATTCGGGTGATGGTTCAGAGTCTGGAACTGGCAATCAGGGTTTCTATATTGATTTCCCGATTGTAGATTGCTATAAGTATGGCAGTTGGCTCTGATGTGCCTTTGTTTACCACAGTTGTGGCAGATGCATGTCTCTGGCTGCCATGACTAATTGGATGACGATGATAAACATGACTGATTTTGAAAATGATTCACATTTTCTTGATTGTTATGCCGTTGAAGAGATTAATAAATTGTGCAATTGTCAGCTAAGTATCCTTCTAATTTCTGATTAATTGAATCACTGAATTGCTTCAATTTGGAATCCAATTCAGATAATCAATTCATTGCTAGATTCACAGCTTGAATGTGATTAGCTTCTAGTTCAGCTGCTTTAAAATCCCTGGTGTAGGTGACTGCGGTTGGAAGGTCTATTGGGTGCATTGAACATATTCGTTGTAGAATGCTACTGCACAATCTTCTAATAAATTGATTTAAAATTTGTGGCGCTGTGAAATAGTCGACTTGGATGGCTTGTATTTGGCGTAGATTTTTATAGAAGCATCCCAAATAAGTAGTGACTGCTTTAGTGTCTACTTGTTTGATCATTGTAAAGGTGTTAGTTAATTTGTTAATACTATTATTGTTGCTAAAGTACTGTAAGAATTCAGTTTTAAATCCATTAAAATTTTGGAGTTTAACAGTGAAGCTTTGATACTATGCATCAGCAGTATCCTAGAAAAAATAAGGGATCACTTGCATTGCTCTAGCATCATCCCAATTATTGGCTGTAATGGCTTTGGCCATGTCATTTAACCAGACTTGGGCATTGTCTTCTTCACCATTGAATTTGTCGAGTTTTGCAATGAGTGTGTAAGCCATTTGTTGTTGCTGTGGTGATAGAAGTTGTTGTTGTTGTTGAGGTAGTACTGGCAGTTGTTAATTTTGTTGGTTTGGTGGTTGGATGGGCTGGCCAATTGGTTCAATGGGTGGTTGATTGATGACAATAACTGGAGATAAGTGTTGATTAATTACTTCAGAGTTTGGATTGTTTTGATTTGGTGGGGTTTGAATATTCAGAGTGTCATTTTCCTGATTGTCTAAATTTGGCTGGGTTTGACAGTTTGGAGTTTTAATTTTCAGGTTTTCTAGGATCAGGTTTTGGTAAGTAAATTCTTAATCTTCAGATTCTTCTTCTTCTTCTACTTATTGTTCTCCTTCTGATTCAGTAATTTCCCAAGGACTCATGATTCCGAAATTTGGTTAAGGTGGCGGTAATCAAAATCCTGATGGCGTCGGTGATCAAGATTTAAATTCTTCAAAATACTTACCATATGGTCCTAGTAAATCTTTTTTCCTTTGTTTACTTTGGAATGAGAAACGTCCAAATGCTGATGTCACATTTGATGTGGACGTGTCTGTTGATAATATATTGATGGCACTTCTAGGAGTATAGTAATAAGATGGGTTGTTTGGTAACTCAACTCTAGTTTTCTTCCAAGTAGGTGGTTGTATCTTTTGAGGTGTTATTGCTGGTGTTTGTAGTTTTCTTTTGCCTTTACTTGTGTAAGTAATTGAGTATCTTTGCTGTGTATGATGTTCAATTTCTTTGTTGATCTCAGTAATGATAGATGCAAAATTATGATTTGTGGGTAGGCTAGTGTTTTGAATTAATTTGTTGTAAAAAGTTTCTCTCACTGATTCAATATTCACGGATGTTCTCAACAAATAGGCAATTTTTTTGTTGATGTAGAAATTAAAAGCTGATTCTGCTGATATGTGATTATGGGTTAATCCCAAATGTTGATAGTAATGTTGAAATAAGAATTTCACAAATCCTAGATGGTTTGCTCCCATGTTTTCTGATTCTGCCACTTTTGGATAGGGTTGTTGGTGCTGGTTCTTTATAAGATTATACCTCACAGAGAGCATCAAATGTTACAGGTGACTATTTCTGGTGTTGGATTAAATAACAAATCTGTAACTTGGTGCTAAAAGTTATTTGCATTGATGTTATTAATCTGAAAGTTTTGTATCTGAAGGTTTCGGTTTGAGTTCTTTGTATAATAGACAGAAATTCAATAGTGGTTTTATTCATAGCTTTCCAGAATTGCAATTCCATCAATTCTTCTCTTGGTGTGATGGCCGGCAATTCTCTGATAAGTATTCCATATCTTCTGTATATGTCCTACTCTCTTGCAAAAGTCTTTTACTAGACAATCCTTGATGTCAGTAATTTAGTACTTTATTCATCCAATTAATGCACAACAATAAAATCAAAATAAAATAAAGAAAAGAAATAAAAGAAAATAAAGAAAGAAAAAAAATAAGCCAAGGCAATTTGCAAGTTAGTATTCCATCAATAGCCATGATCAAGAACTATTGTTCTAATGTAGTTAAGTATCAATTACTATTAACATGGAGTGTTAATAGTGGAATTAGGTTTGAGATACCAAATAGTTATTTATTGTGTTTGGAAGATTGTCTAGATGAAATCTAAACTTGGAGGTCTGTTTCTTTCAGCTTCTCATACTACTACTATATATACATAATTGAGATTTCTCAATTCCTCAATTCTTCACAACAGAAATTCTGGAATTTCTGAAATCCTGCAATTTCTTTGAGAGAAATCCTGGAATTTTGGAATCCTGTGATTCCTTATAAGAATTCTGTAATTCCTGGAATCCTGCAATTCCTGAGAGGAATCCTAGAATTCCACATTTACTACATCTACTTCTGATTGGCTAATAACTATGCTAATATATATTTTCTATATTTCTATAAGTAATATCACAGAGATAAGTGTTGATTTGGGCAAGATATTGTTCTTGTTTTTGTCGAATAAGGCATAGTTGTTGGTAGTAGTCCTGGAATTTGTCTACTGGGTCAAACATGTTGTAGCTGGTGACTTCGTCAGCTACTTCAGCTGACTCTTTCCAATATCATATTTCTTTGGCAATTCCTCCTCTTATTTTGGTCTGTGCAGTGTTACACAACTCGTCTTTGTCATGTGGGTAATGCTGTAGTTTTTTTAATGCTCTATTAAACACTGCTTTGAACAGCATTCCTCCTTTTACCCAGTCACAGATGAGAATTATGTATTGGCAAGTTGTGTCACACATTCCTTCTCTGCCTGGTATGTTGTTCTAGTTGCACCCTCTTGGTAATGGTTCTCCACAAGCAAGGCATGGTTTTTCATTCCATTTTCCATGTCTTTCTGGGTAATCGTATTTTTTTTTGTTACAACAGTTACAATAGTAATGGGTAAGATTTCTTGGGTCTTCATCTGGTATGCTGCACACAGTCATAGATTAGAGTTTCTTCTTGCAAACCAAACATTTTAGCTTTGGTCTGCATTGCTGGTGGTTTTTTCATGGATTTATTTAGTTCTATTTGGATCTTTCTTTACTGGTCCATATTAGTATGGCTGGTAGTTCTGTTTTTTGGTCATCAGTCCAAGAGAGCTGATAGGTTTCGATGCTGGTAGTGCTGGATTTTTCTCAAATTCAATGATAGGTCTTTGGTTGGTGCTGGGTTTTTGGAAGTGGCCACAGGTGGCTGGAATTCTGGCCTGGTGGCCATTATAATTGATCAGAAGCTCTTGGGTGGTCCAGTCTAAGGTGGCATTGGCTTTTGTTAACCAGTCATTTCCTACTAATGTTTGATATTATGTAGCATCCATTATTAATACTTTTGTAGATATTACTATGCCATTAATTTTGAAAGGAAATGAGTAGATTTTGTCATGAGACAGCTTTGTACTTCCATCGGCTGTTATGATTTGGGATGTCGCAGCATGATTAACTTTGAAACCCAGTTGGTTTACTAGTTGAAGCATTATGATGCTTCCAGTAGATCTGCTATCTAAGATAAGTTTGATTGAAGTATTGTTTACAGTGGCTTCTATATACATAGCAGTAATTGGGCATTTTTTGTTCAATGCTGCTCCACTGAACATAGCCTCATTTTTCTTTAATTCAAAAGGAAAAATAGCTGTGAGACTGCTATCTTTGGTGACAACTGCTGGTAGTATTGTTTGGCTCAATTTGTTGAAGGAATTTTCAGTTCTGTTTATGTTTCAACTATCATTGTTTCTAATAATCAGATTTTCCAGTATATTAAGATAAGTTTGTTGATAATTTTGGTAGTTTAGATTGGTTTACTGACTGGTTCCGGCATGGTTTGAATTCCTCTGGACCAATGCATTCTGGTTCCACATGGGCTGATTTCAGGGCTCAGAACACCAATTCGGGTTGGCTATCATGGGCTGTTGCTGGTAAGTTTTTTGATTTTAATACATGGTGGGATATTGACATGGTATTGGCATATACTAGTTTCTGGGCATTTGGGGTGGCATGTAATAATTATTTTCATATGCTTCTTGCATCATTTGCATTCAATATTGATTAATCAAATGTTCTATGCATTTGCAAAAATGGCAGATGTGCATTTCTGTTCTGAATTCCTGGTGTGATAAATGATTATTTCAACTGTTGCTGACTTTCTGGCTGTATCTTTGGAGTGGTTGGTATGTATTTCTTCTTGGATCCAAGATGAGGTAACTTTCTATTTTTTTAGAGAGTTTTTTCCCTAATTACATTACTCTTTTCTCTAATGTTTCTGTCTTATTTTCCTTCATTATTATGTTAGCTATTTGACTATGATTAGCTTCTTTCTCAGCTGATTTAAGGGCTCTGGTGAGTGTAATGGCTTCTGGTAAAGAATTAGGGTGGGCAGGGCATACTCTTTCTAAAATGCTGTTTTTTAATCATTTAATAAACTGATTTAAAACCTGAGGATTAGTGTAGTATCCTTGTTCAATCATTTTAATCTAATGGCAAATTTGATTGAATTGAGCAAGATATTGGGTGACAGTTTTACCAGTACCTTGCTTGATAGTATTGAATTTGTTCTGTAGTTGGATTATAGCATTTGGGTCGCTAAAATACTCCAGGAGTGCATTTTTAAATTTGGTGAAGCTCGTGGATTTTGTTTATAGGCTTTGATACCACAAATCAGCTGTGCCTTTTAGGAAGAAAGATAATGTTTGAATTGCTCTTTGGTTATTCCAGTTATTTGTCTGGATGGCTTTTTGTGCTTCTCTGAGTCACATGTGTATGTCCGTTTCTTCTTCCTCTCCTGAGAAATCTGTTAGTCTTGTAATGTATGGTGTGGCCATTTTGTTGCCATTTTCTGCTGGTGGGCTTATTGGTCTAAGAAAAAGTGGGATAATATTTCCTTAAGTGTTCCTAAAGATGGCTTCCCTTATATCCAGTTCTTCCTCTTGATCACAAGTTTCTTGGTTTCTGAACTGGCTGCTTGTTCTAGTGACTGGTTTTGTGATTGTTTTTTTGCTGGTCTCTTTTTCAGATTCAGATTCAGACTTTTCTTTATGGTTTTCAAAACCCGTTCCAAATTTTGGCTGAAAAAGAAAGTTTTGGAATAATGATGAATATCCTTCTGTAATTAGTATGTCTTTCCAGTTATGTTGTTTAATTTTATCAGTATAACTAAAAGTTCTTGGCATTTGTAGAGTTGATATTAATGATGATACAGCTCCTAATGGAATTTGTATCTTATTTTCTGGTAAAAAATGGTATGATTTATTTTCTGGTGAATAAATACATTGTTTTTTTATTGATTGAATGACAGTTTTCTTTGGTGTTTGAGCAGGTGTTCTTAGTTTTTGCTGGTTACTTTTCTGATTAGTTCCTAAATTTTTTTTGGTTTTGTTGGCATGTTCTTTAGTGTTTTCTGTGGATATTGGAAAATTTTTGTTGGTGTATTGCTTAATTTCTCAATGGATTTTGACAATAGTTGCAGCTATTACTGCTACTTCCTTTGTAGTGTATTGTGATAATTCTCTATACAATCCAAGTTTTGAATCATGTGGTTCTTCTTCATTTTTTATATGATAATTTATTCTGGCATTGATATAATAAGTGAGGGCAGATTTTACTAAACAACACCCTTCTAGAAATCCAAGATCACTTTGATTTTGTGTGTAAATAGCATGGCAGAATTCAAAAACAGTAAGGTTAGAGGTTTTTGTTGCCACTTTTGTTTCTTCTTTTTTAGCAATAAATTATTGCTAATTATTATTTTTTTTTGATTTTCTTTTTTTGTAGAGTTCACCAAATGTCATGAGATGGTTTTCTTAGAATATTTAATTTAAAAGTATGATTTAAAGTGGAGTTGGATAAATTGGATCTCTTGTTTGATAAGTTATGATTTTTATTACTTGATTGACTTTTCTCAATATTAAAGCTATTGTATATATACATGTTTGTAGTTCTATGAGAAAACACATTGTAATACTTTCTTTTTAATATTTCAACCTAGTGTTTGCTGCTATCACCAGTTGGTGTTGGCTGCTATTGTGAACTGGTGCTTACTACTATTGTGAAATAGTGTTTGCTATTATGTTAATCATTACCTTTCTAAGATTATTACTGTGCTATATTATGATTGAATAGTTTATATTATTTTTATGATTCTTTTTCTAAATTTTTAAACTGTAACAGTATTAAAATCTCATCAACAAACCACTAAACTTTAATGCATTTAAAACCACGTTTCTACAGCATTTTAGTGATAATAATAGTATTAACTGCCTAGCCAATAGTTTTACTACAATCAAATAAGGTAATATCAAAGCAGTTATCACTTACTTGGAACACTTCTACAAAATTCTGTGCCAAATATAACCCATTGAAGCTGACTACTTTACAGTATCACAGATTCTAAATTAGTTCATCTATGAATTGTACAGTAGCTTGCTACAGAAAGTATGTCCAATGCACCCAAATACACTTTAAAATGCAGTTACACATGTCTGAAATTTCAAATCAGCAAAGTTAAAAGCCAACTACAGCCAAGCCATAAATTTAGTAATGAATAAATTATCTGGATTAGATTCCAAATTAAAACAATTCAGTGATTTAATCAACCAGAAATTGAAAGAATATTTAGCTAACAGTCAGGTCATTTATCAATCTCTATAACAACATAATAATCAAGGAAACTCAAATTATTTCCAAAATCAGTCATGTCTTTTATCATCAACCAATTAACCATGGCAGTCAGAAATGTGTATTTGCCACAATTGTAATAAACAAAGTTACATCAGAATCAACTGCTATTATAATGGAAATTTATGATTGAAAAATTAATATTAAAATCTTGATTGCCAGTTTTAAACTCCAAATTATTCACCAAATCAAAATCACTATCAATCCTATTACCCATTCATAACACAACAAATATATTCATCTCCTATATATCAAACTCCAGCACCAGTAATATATTAACCACAGCCACAAATTATCTATCAACTTTAACAACTTCAAACACTATCACAAATTGCAGCTCAGATAACACCTAAAAATCAAAGGCCAAGAGTAATTTAGAACTGAAAATCAGTAATAGTTATTCATTAGCTGATTTCAAGCTTCTTAAACCAACCATCAAGATCACACCAGTAAAGTTCAGAAACTGGATATGCCCAAAACCCAAATTCCCAAAACTATTTAAGTCTTCTGATTACTTCAAAAAACACCAAACTTAGCAAACAAGAACCCAATCAAACTCAACTATTCACTAACAACATACTTCTAGCAATTATCACTGAAAACAAATCACTTACTGCTATCTTTCCTTTTGAACTCAAAAAATCAGTCAAAATACTACTATTCAGTAAAGCCACCCTAAAATCTAAATCCATTACTGCAATGTATATTAATATAAAAGTCAATAGCCATCTTATCAAACTTATCTTTAATAATGGTTTAGCAAACAGCATTATTACCAAGCAACTCATGGACCAATTAGGTTGTCAAGTTGATCATGCTGCCAGCACCCAAATTATCACTGCTAATAAAGCAATAAAGACTAATATTATGCTTGACTGGAATATTCAGAAGCTATAACTTAGTCAAAACAGTCAACACATTCGAGTATCAACCACTTGTGGTTATTTTAAAACTACCACCAATGAACAGCCACTAATTGAGTTGGAAGAAGAAAAAAAAACCTATCTGGGAAACATATCAGGTATCATAGATTAAAGAAGAACACAATGAATTACCTCCAGTACCTACATAGAAAGAAAAGAAAAAAAAAAAAAAAAAAAAAAAAAAAAAAAAAAAAAAAAAAAAAAAAAAAAAAAAAAAAAAAGAATCTAGACAACTACCTCTACATATATTTTATACAGCACTACTACTCAATGCCAGCCAAACTATTATTGACCAAAATTAATTTGCATCAATTGTGACAAGAAATTGTTAACAATAGGTGCATATTATGGCAATAATAAGAAATGACTAATAGTTACCAAATACTATTGCTACTTATATATTTTTGAATGCTTTAGACAACTAAAAAAACAAGGAAAATAAGACAACAAACCATGTCTTGCTTATGGGAAAACTCTTTTAGACAAAGAAATATGAAATGACATTTCTGGTCATAAAGAAATATGTAATAAATTGTATTAATATATGATTCTGATTAACAATTAAATAAGAAAAAAAATACCCATAAATGCTGTTTGAAAAAGAGCTGTAAAATGACTGGATAGTTGTTCATACTATAATGACAAAATATGGAAAATAGCAATCACCAAAATCGAAGATGTAACATCAAAAAAATAAAAATAATAAAAAACAACTCACCAAAACCAAAAGAGATCATTTGGGTCCCAAATTCAAATATTATTCTTAATATAATGAATTTTGAACAATTCCATAAACACTACCAAGAATTAGCACTTATTAAGGAAGAATAAGAACAACATTTAGAAAAGCTAAATACTTAACTTTGTGACTACTGTTTAATATTATGTAACTTTTAATATTGTAATAAGTGTGATCTCATTTACAATCCACTACTATATATAATCTACATAATTCCCAAAGAGGAAAAACCAATCAACAATTGTGTCTCAGAATCAGAATTGAAGTTCAAGCCCAATTCAAACTCTAATAATGATAACAAAAACAATAGTTTCAGCTCAGTCCAAAATAACAATACTGATAACAATAATTCAAACTCCAATTCAAACTTAGAATTATACATTGCACTTCCTAGATCTAGTTTAGCAAAAAAAGAAATCAACATTAGAAAAAGAATAATTGATACAGAATATATAAAAAATATTATTGCAATGCTACAAAATGACTCAGAAAAAGAATATATCATTAAATCAAATAAGAAGATAGCACAAGCAATATTCTTATCTCTAGTGAAAATAGCTTAATTAGTGCTAATAGAAAAAAGGAAAGAATTAGGAATAACAGCAAAAGAGATAAGTGGATTTAGATCCATAAGGTGAATAGACATACTAATTAATATGACAGAGGAAAAAATTATTAACAAAAAAAAATTATCTTCACCTGTCAATTAATTTTCATTCTGTTATATGGCCAATACATATTAATCATAAAAAAGAAAGTAAAAGATCAGACTTAAATTTTTGAAATAGAAACTACAATTTGTAAATCAGGAAAAATTGGACTTACTAATCTTTACATACTAGCCAAAAGCTCTAAACACATAAAAATTTTTATTTACAATACAACAGGAAAGATTATTGAAATATTAAGCAAAACTATCATTGAATACTTAAGCACCGAAGTTGAAAACCAACCATCAAGCACTATTCCAAATTTTTCACAACTTTGCTAATATGTGGATATCACATCACAAATAATATACAGACAAAAATAATGTTATTTGCTCCAACCAGAACAATTAAAACAAATAAACTTGAAAAACTTAAACCTACTCCAACAGATGCAGCTCAAAATATTGCTTAACAATTTTACTGATATCTTTGCCAGTAAAAATAAATTCAGCAGAACCAACATTATACAACATCAAATCAAAACTGGAGACATAATACCAATCAAACAATGAGCATACTGAGTGCCACCAGCCAGCCATAAAATCATCTGACAAGAAATTAACAGAATGTTGAACAATGAATTAATTCAATTATCAATAAGTTTATGGTCATTACTGGTAGTACTAATCCATAAAAAATTCACTTTTGTGTAAATTATAGAAAACTCAATGATATAACTTGTAAAAACAGCTATCCCACTCCACAAATTCAAGAATTATTTGATGCTTTTGAAAGAAAAAAATGGTTTTTTACTTTAGACTTGAATAATAGTTACTGGCAGATAGCTATGAATCCAGTTAACAAAAAGAAAACTGTGTTTACTACCAGAGAAAAAAATTTCGAATTTGAAATCATGCCATTCAGTTTTACCAATGCTCCAGCCACATTTTAATGACTGATAGAAATTGTTTATACCAGACTGCTATAGAAAACAATAGTTGTATATTTGAATAACACCAATGTGTTCTCAAGAACATTTAATAATTATTTGTATCATCTCTAGTAAGTGTTTAAAAGATTGCAAAGAGCAAGATTAAAACTAAATGCAACCAAATGCTTTTTTGGCAAAACAGAATTAAAATTTTTAGGACATATTGTAAACAAAAATGGCATTAAGACAGATTTAAACAAGATTGAGATTGTTAAAAACTTTTCAGTATTAACCAATATGACAGAACTACAAACATTCTTGGAATTTACGGAATATTACTGTTATTTTATCCAAAACTTCTCCAAACTGGCTCAACCACTCTACTAGCTTCAAGCCAAAAATGTAAAATATAAATAGAATAAAACACAACAAAAAGCTTTTGACACTTTAAGAAAAAAGCTCATTTAAGCACTAGTATTAATTTATTTAGATCACAACAAACCATTCATTATTACCACTAATGTATCTGGTCAAACATTGGGAGCTGTACTATTTCAGAGAGAACCAGATGGACAAAAACATTCAGTAATATACACCAATTGAAGTTTGAGTCCAGCTGAAAAGAACTATGAAACACTGGCACTAAAACACTTAGCTATCTATTGGGCAGTCATGAAATAAAAGGAATATTTAAGCCAGAAATTCAATATATACTGATTACAAAAGATTAACATCAATTTAAAAGTAAAAATTTGGAGATAACTACCACACCAGATAAAAAATAAAACTTTCACTATTCAAATATATAGTACATTATAAAAAGAGAAAAGAAAACAAAAATGCTAACAGCTTATTATAAATGAGACAAATCTAACAACATTTCAACCCAAAAATATAACAAAAGATGAATACACAAAAATATCAACAACTTTAGCAATATATTAATACTCAAGAGTTTAAGAAAAAATTATCTCAAAAAAAACAAAACAACATAAAACAACAATCAAAATATTTTATTACTTAACAAAATATACTATATTAGAAAAACAGAAAAAATTCAGATTAATTACTCAGAGTAATCACAGAATCAGAGAAAAAAACAATACTATATAACATGTACTTAGATTCAACAACAGAACATTTTTATAAAGAAGCAACTATAAAAAAAACTAAGAAAAGATATTATTGGCCATCAATGTATTCAGACATTATCTAATATATTCAAAATTGTGATGCTTGTCAAGGAAAAAAAGAAACAAGATCCAGCAAACTATTAAGACCAATTAAAGTGAGACAAATATTTAATAAAATTGGAATTGACTTAGTTGAACTATAAACAATAACCAACAAAGGCAATTAGTATATAGCAGTAGCTATGAACTATCTTATAAAATAACCAAAGGCAATGTTACTCATAGAATATAAGAAACATATATTAGAATAAATTAGCCAATAGTAAATATGAAATTCCAGGATTTTTCTCAAAAAGAATTCCAGAAATTTCAGGATTCTCATATAAGAAATCACAGGATTCCTGGTGTGAGGAATTAAGGAATTGAGGAATCAAAGAATCTTAATTATATATATATAGCAGTAGTATTAGAAAGAGAAAAAAACAGAATTTTTTTAGTTAGAGACCTTTCAGTTTAGATCTGATCTAAGCAATCTTCTATTCACAAATATCAATAAATAATTATTCACTATTTCAATCTATTCTTCACTATCAACACTTCATGTTGATAGTAATTGATACTTAACTACACAGAAACAATAGCTCTTAATTATGGCTATTAACAGGATACTAACTTGCAATTGCTTTTGTTTATTTCTTTATCTTCTTTTATTTTCTTTATTTCCTTTGTATTTTTTGTTGATTGACTAATTGATTAAAAATTAAAGCACTGAATTACAGATGTCATAGAAACTAGTAAAAAACCTGTGAAACAAGGGTAGGACATTTATAGATTTGAGAATAGTTTACCAGGAGGATTACTGGTCACCATGCTGAGAAAAAAATTTGATAGAATTGCAATTCTGGGAGGCTACTGAAACAACTATTAAATCTCTGTTCATTATACAAAAAACTCTACAACAAAACCTTCAGATCAATTAAACCTTCAGAGATCAACACCAGAATACCAACCAAGCACCAAGTTACGGATTTATTATTGGTTTTGAGACCCCAAATAAACATCTGTAACATTTGCTGCTCCTTGTAAGGTATAATTCTACAGAGAACCAGCACCAACAACAATCATCCAAAAGTGACAGAATCAAAAATCATAGAAGCAAATCATTTAAGATTTGCCAAATCCTTGTTTTAACAGTACAGCCAACAATTAGGATTAAACAATAACCACTTCCCAACAGAATCAGTCTTTAACTTCTATGTCAATAATAAAATCACAAACTGCTTAGAAGAAATAGTTGATATTGAATTCGTAAGAGAAAACTTTTATACAGAATTATTTCAACACACCAGCTTACCAAAAAACTACAGTTTCACACCAATTATCAGAGAAATCAATTAAACCATTGAAAGGTATACACAACAACAATTTTTTATCACCTACACAAACAAAGGCAAAGGAAGATTGCAAACACCAGCAGTAACACCAAAACAAATACAACCACCCACTTGGAAGAAAACCAGAATTGAATCACTAACAAATCCAATATACCACTATACACCCAGAAGTGTCATTAACATCTTATTAACAGATGTGTCCACATTACGCACAACATCAACATTTGAATGACTCTTATTTCAAAATAAACAAAAGAAAGCAGAATTACTAGAAACCTATGGCAATTATTTTGAAGGATTTAAATTGTGATCGCCAATGCCATCAGGATTCTGATCACCATCACTTCAATTTGATTTCAGAAATGCAAGTCTCTGGGAGATAATGGAATCAGAAAAAAAAGAAAAAAAAGAAGCCAAAGATCAAGAATTTACTTACCAAAACCCAATTTTAAAAAACTTGAACATTAAAGCCCCGAACTTTCAGATTCAGCAAGATCCAAATTTAGAAAATCCAGAAGTTGAAACTCCAAATTTTCAAACTCAGCAAAATTGGAACAATCAAAACCCCAGCATTAATAATCAACAACACTTACCCCCAGTAATCATCATCGATCAACTACCAATTGAACCAATTATTGAACCAATTTAATAGCAACCACTTCAACCACCCCAACAATCACAACAGCCACTGCAACAGCCATAACCACTACTTCAACAACAGCAACAACAATTCATGGCATTTGCACCAATTGCAAAATTGGAAAAATTCACCAGCAAAAAAGACAATGTCCAGGTGTGAATCAATGACATCACCAAAGCAATTATGGCAAATAACTGGAATGACAACAGAGTCTTCCAAGCAATTCTATACTTTTTTCAAGATACTGCCAACTCATGATATCAAAGTTTAGCCACCAAACCTTAAACATTCCAAAAATTCAGAGTTGTATTCTTGGGATACTTCAGTAATAATAACAGTATTAATTATCTAACCAACATCTTCATCACAATTAAACAGGGAGAAACTAAAGCAGTTACCATTTACTTGGGATGTTTCCACAGGAATTTGCACCAAATTCAAGCAATCTAAGCTAACTATTTTACAGCATCACAGATTCTAAACCAGTTCATCCATAGACTGTGCAGTAGTCTTCTTCAATGCATATGCCCAATGCACCCACAAACTTTCCAGAACACAGTCATCAATGTAAAAGATTTTGAATTGGCAGAACTTAAAACAAACCATGCCCAAGCCATTAACCTGGTCATAAATAGATTATCTGACTTGGATTCCAAATTGAAACAGCTTAGTGATTCAATTAATCAGAAATTGGAAGGATACTTAATTGACAATTATGCAATTTATTAGCCATCTCAATAATGTAATAATTCTGGAAGCATAAATCGCCCACTAAATCAGTTGTGTCCATCATCTTTAACCAATCAGATATGACAGCAAAAGATGCATGTTTGCCATTATTGTGGTAAACAAAAACATTTGAGAATTGACTGTAGGTTAAAACTAGATAACTAACAATCGGAAAATCAATATCAAAACTCTAATCACAGGTTTCAGATTACAAATTATCAATCAAACCCAAAACTGTATCAACCAAATAACCTACTTATAACACAACAGCCAATTTATTAACCACCAGTTTATCAGCCAACAACACCAGTAATCTATCAACCACAGTCCCAGTTTATCTATCAGCCACAGCCTCAAGTAATCTATCAACCCCAACAAATTCAAACACTGCCACAAAACTTACCTCAAAACAGAACCCAAAGGCCAAGACTGACACAACAGAGCTGAAGATCGTTAATAATAGTCCATCAACTGATTTCCAGTTTCTCAAACCAGCCATCAGGATCTCGACAATAAAATTTAGGCACTGGGTATATCCAAAACCCAAATGCTCAACAGTATTTAAGTCTTCTGATTACACCAGAAGATGCCTCACCCAACAATCAGGAATCCAAACAGAAGTAGCTGCTTACCAGTAATATTCCACCAGCAATCATCTCCAATGAAGATATTCCTAGCAGCTATTTTTCCTTTTGAACTAAAAAAAACCACACCAGTCTCATTATTCAGTGAAGCTGCTCTTGACACCAAACCAATCACTGTCATATACATTGATGTGAAAGTTGATAGTCATGCCATCAAACTAATTCTAGACAGTAGATCAGCTGGCAGCATCATTACATGACAACTCATAAACTAATTAGGTTGCCGAGTTGATCACACTGCCAGTACATACATAATCACTGTTGATGGAGCAACTAAAACTCCAATCAGCAAGATTAATGACTTTTCTATAGAGATCAATAGCATTATTGTACCAATCAAAGTATTATTTATGGAGACTACCCAATAGCAAGCACTCATTGATAATGATTGGCTGTTTAAAGCCAACACAATGCTTGATTAGAACACCTAAGAGCTCCAGATTAGTCAAAACAGTTAACATCTATGTGTACCAGCCATGTGTGGCCACTTCAAGTCTATCAACATAATATTAGCTCCACTCATCAAGTTTGAAGAAAAGGAAAAGAAACCTACCTGGGAAGCCTACCAAGTCTCCTAGACTGACACAGAACACAACAAACTACTGCCAATATTATCATAGAATGACAAAAGAAAGGAAAGAAGAGAAGAAGAACTTACTGGAAAAACCAACCAAAGTTATTGGGACAGTAATAGTCAAAGCAAGCAGGCACCAATTTGGACTTGGGAAGAGAAGAGAAAAGAAAAAGAAGAAGGACCAAAACCAGTTACTACTCCAACATATATTTTATATACTTACTCTCAACCACCACAATTATATTATTGTCAACCAAAGCTCATATGTGTTGATTGTGGTAAAAAATTGTCATCAATAAGTGCATACTATAGTAACAATGAGAAATACCTAACAGCAACTAAATTTTATTACCATCTATGCATCATTGAACACTTTGAAAGACCAAAACAAGTTGGAAAATGGGATAATGAGCTGTGCTTGGCTTGTGGTAAAACTTTTCTTGATGAAGAAATATGAAATAACATTTTTGGAAAAGAAAAACATGCGATGAATTGTGTCAGTACACAATTTTCATAAGTGACTGAGTAAGAAAAGGAATGCCCATAGACACTGCCTAGAGATGAGCAGTCAAATGCTTGAACAAATATTCACATAATGATGACAAAATTTGGTGAATAGCTCTTGTCAAAATTAAAGAAGTGTCACCAAAAGAAATAAAGATAATCAAAAATAACTCTTCTGAGCCCATAGAATTTGACTGAGACTCAGAACCAGTTATAAACCTCCTAAATTCAGAACAATTTCATGAACACTATCAGGAATTAGCACCTACTAGAAAAGAACAAGAGCAATGGTTGGAAGAAATAAATACAAGACTATGTGACTATTGTTTAATCCCATGTAACTTTCAATATTGTAATGAGTGTGATCTCATTTACAATCCACCAATTCACATGATTTACACGATCCCAAAAGAGGAGAAACCAATTAGCAGCTGTGCATTAGAATTGAAATCAGCTTTCAATCCCAATTCAAACTCCAACAATAACAACAATGAAAACAATAGTTCTAGCTCTGCTCAATATGACAATAGAAAATATAGCAATTTGAACTCTGATTTAAAACCCAAAACATACATTGCACTCCCTGATCTCACCAAAGAACAGGAACTTAAATGGTTTAGTGATAATAATAAAGGTATTATGCCAGAATACACACATGATACTGATACAAGGTTTGATCTGAGATATTTGGAAAAAAATTCCATCAAATTAGAACTCTATTTGCACACCTGCCTTAATCTCAAAATAACACTGGAAATTCTAGCAACAACAATGGTTCAGTTAGCATCTAGGAGTAGTTTAGCCAAAAAGAAAATCAACATCAGAAGAAGAATAATTGATGCAGAATACATAAGAAATATTATTGCAATGCTACAAAATAACTCAGAAAAGACATATATCATAGATCTAAATAAAAAAATAGCACAAACAATATTCCTGCCTCTGGTTAAAATAGCTCAATTAGTATTAGTGAGAAACAAGAAAGAATTAAAGATCACAGCTAAAAAAATACAGGGATTTGGATCCACAAGTAGAATAAATGTACCAGTTAATATGGCAGAGAAAGAAATTATTGACAAGAAAGAAATTATTTCCACCCATCAACCAATTTCTATTCTATTATATGACCAGTACATGGTAGTCATAGAAAGAAAAGTAAAAGATCAGATACAGATTTTTGAAGTAGAAGCAACACTTTGTGAATCAGAAAAGATCGGATTAGTCAATTTAGACATACCAGTCAAAAACCACAGCCACATTAAAATCTCTATTTACAACAATACAGGAGACATTATCAAGATACCCGAAAAAACCACCATTAGATACTTGACCACAGAAATTGAAGACCAATTCTTAGACACCATTCTAGACTTTTCACAACTGTGTGGATATGTAGATATCACATCTCAAACCATATACAGATAAAAAAAATGTTATTTGCTCCAATCAATACAATTAAAACAAATGAACATAGGAAACTTAGATCCATTACAACATCAAATTAAGACTAGAAATATAATGCCAATTAAACAGAGAGCATATAGAGTACTATCAGCTAGCCATAAAATTATTTGTTAAGAAATCAATCAGATGCTTGACAATGAGCTAATTCAGCCATCAATGAGTCCATGGTTATTATTAGTGGTACTAATCCAAAAGAAGAATGGGAAAATCTGCTTTTGTGTAGATTACCAGAAGTTAAATGGAGTAACCAAAGGAGATAGCTATCCAATACCAAAGATCCAAGAGCTGTTTAATACTTTTGGAGGAAAGAAATGGTTTTCAACATTAAACTTAGACAGTGGTTACTGGCAAGTAGCCATGAAACCAGAAGACAAAGAAAAAACAGCTTTTACAACTCAAGAAAAAAATTTTGAATTTAAAGTAATGTTATTTGGCTTGATGAATGCTCCAGCAACATTCCGATGGCTCATGTAAATTGTTTATACTAGATTACTGTGGAAATCAGTAGTTGTTTACTTAGATGACACCAATGTGTTCTTAGAGACATTTGATGATCATTTGCATTATTTCTAACAAATGTTTGAAAGATTGAGAAGAACCGAATTAAAATTAAATGTGACCAAGTGTTTTTTTAGCAAAACAGAGTTGAAATTTTTAGGACATGTCATAAGCAAAGATGGCATTAAAATGGATCCAGATAAAATTGCAATAGTAAAAAACTTTTTAGTACCAACTAACTTAACAGAACTGAGAGCATTTTTGGAATTTACTAGATATTATTGCCATTTCATTAAAGATTTTTCTAAACTGGCCTAGCCACTTCATCACTTACAAACTAAAAATATAAAGTATAAATAAACAGAAGCTCAATAAAAAGCATTTGACACACTAAAAAGAAAGCTTATTCAAGCTTTAGTGTTGATGTATCCAGATTACAACAAACTATTCATTATCAGCACTGATATATTAGGCCAGATATTGAGAGCAGTACTATCACAGAAAAGACCAGATGGAAGAGAACATCCAGTAGCTTATGCCAGTAGAAGCATAAGTCCAGTAGAAAAAAACTATAATACTCCAGCACTAGAACACTTAGCTATCTATTGGGCTGTTATCAAGTAAAAAGAATACTTGAGTCAAAAGTTTGATGTGTATACTGATCACAAAGAATTGACTTCAATCCAGAAGCAAAAATTTGGAAACAATTGCTATGCCAGATGAAAAATAGAACTTTCACTATTCAATTATACAGTACATTATAAAAAGAGAAAAGACAATGGAAATGCTAATGGTTTGTTGCAAATAAGACAAATCTAAAAAAACATTTTAACTCGAAAATATAACAAAACATGAATATACAAAAATACCAACAACTCCAATATTATATAAATACTTAATTGTTTAAGAAGAAATTATTTCAAAAAGAATAAAACAACATAAAACAGCAATCAAAATATTTTATCAACCATCAAAATATACTTTACCAAAAGAACAAAAGAAATTCAGATCAATTAACCAAAGTAATTACAGAACCAGAAAAAAGGACAATATTATTTAACATGTACTCAGATCCAACAGCAGGACATTTTCATAAAAAAGCAACTATAAAAAGAACCAAAAAGAGATATTATTGGCCATCAATGTATTCAGACATCATCCAATATGTTCAAAAATGTGATGCTTTGTCAGAGAAGAGGTAGAACAAAACCCAGTAAACCATTAAGACTAATTAAAGTGAGACAACCATTTGATTGCATTAAAATTGACTTAGTCGGATCATTAACAATTACTAGTAAAGGCAACAGATATATTGCAGTAGCTATGGACTATTTTACCAAATGGCCAGAAGCAAAAGCCATTCAAAGAGCAAATGCAAAATCCATTGCTGAATTTGTTTATTAAGATTTGATCTGTCAACATAGATGTCCAAAAGAACTATTATCAGATCAAGGAACACACTTTGTGAATAGAACATTGACAGAATTAAGTCAAAGATTTGGGATAAAAAGACCATTATTATTACCATACCATTTACAAACAAATGGGCTAGTTGAAAAGTTTAACAGAACATTGTGTGAAGCCATTGCCAAAATCAGCCAAGAAAACCAGAATGAATGAGATTTGTTTATACCATCAGTATTATTTGCTTAACAGACAATAAAACAGGACACTACATAAACAACACCATTTGAATTAGTATATGGTAGAACAGCAATATTACCAGTTAAGATAGAAGTCAATATTTATCTAACAGAACCAATAATGGAAAACAATTTTCAAGAAACGTTGCTAAGAAGAACATATGAATTAATGGAAACACTAGAAAACAAATGGTAAAAAGCAGTTGATAACATTCAAAAGTTATAAGAAAAACAAAAAAAAAGACATGATAACCAACTACCAGATAAACTAGTTGAATTCAAGATTGAAAACAAAATACTTTTATATCATATCAAAGCGGAAAAACAATGGAGTGAAAATTTGACCCCAAATGAGACAGATTATTTCACATAGAAGAAATTCTTGGAAATGGAGCTTACAAATTAAGATTAAACAACAAAATCTTAATCAAAGCAGCACATAGTAATTGACTGAAACCATATTATCATATAGTGTTACTAACCACTAGTAATATTTTACAATTAGGAGTACAGAGAATACTAGTCCAACCAAATAAAATTCTACAAGATCTGAAACCAATCATACTCATTAGACCAAACACGTAAAATTGAACAATAAAAAGAGGATATAAAAAACATGGTAGACACAACAGAAAACTTCAGAAAAATAGAAATCACTGACAACATCCACTCATTGGCACAACAAATCTTCCAATTGATTGAACAACCGAATATGAAAATTACTATCAATCAACAAACTATTAGATACTAAGATACCAAAAAGATACCCAAATACAAAAGTCAAAGAAAAACAGAAAACACTATTAACAAAATGGTTCTAAAAATAAAATTAGCAATAAAAGAACCAACAATTGTCACCACATATCAAGAGTTGACTAAAGAAACTTAGAAATGGTAGATACACAAATTTCCAAGAAACTTTTGTTATTTTTATTTGGAACAACACTTAAATATTCAGAACTTATACACAGATAAAACAAAATGATTATTTAACACAACAATATTGCAACAACTAGAACAATTTGTGGGCAAAAACAATCTAACAACACAAGCAAGAGCTATCTATTGATTACATGCTAGATTCCAAGACAGACCAGAAATTTTACTCAATTCAAAAATGGACTCTATTACAGTTAATTAAATGAGAAAAATAACCAACACCCAATTTGAAAAAATACAGAACAAAATAACTTAAGTAATTCTTAAAAAAGAAGTTCAGGAAATACTCAAAGACAGAGAATTAAAGTTAAGAGATTTGGGAGATTTTGATGGAGCTCAATATTAAAAAAGAAGGAATAATATTACTTATAGAATATAGAAAATATATATTAGCATAAATTAGCCAATCAGAAATAACCATAGTAAATATAGAATTCCAGGATTCTTTTCAAGAGGAATTGTAGGATTCCAGGAATTTCAGGATTCTCGTATAAAGAATTACAGGATTCTAGAATTCCAGGATTCCTCTCAAAAGAAATTGCAAGATTTCAGAAATTTCAAGATTTTTGGTGTGAAGAATTGAGGAATCAAAAAATCTCAATTATGTATATATAGCAGTAGTATTAGAAGGAGAAAAAAACAGAATTCTTTTAGTTAGAGACCTCCCAGTTTAGATCTAAACTAAGCAACCTTCTATTCACAAATATCAATAAATAATTATTTACTATCTCAATCTACTTTTTACTATCAACACTTTATGTTGATAGTAATTGATACTTAACTATACAGGAATAATAGCTCTTGATTATGGCTATTGATAGGATACTAACTTGCAATTGCTTTTGTTTATTTTTTTATCTTTTTTTATTTTCTTTATTTCCTTTGAATTTTTTGTTGGTTGACTAATTAATTAAAGATTAAAGCACTGAGTTACAGACATCATAGGGGGTAAAAAACCTGTAAAACAAAGGTAGGACATTCATAGATTTGAGAATAGCTTACCAGAAGAATTACTGGTGTTACCAGACGAAATTAGAGATATTATTTAGCATGAAATTATCTTTATAATTCCCATCATTAATTAACACATATTATCGTTTTAAATTATCACTTATTACATTAGCAAAATATCCAAAATTATCATTTAATTAATAACCCAATTTGTATTTAACACAAATGTAACCCAAGTGTGATGATCAATTATACAATACTCTGAACTATGTAACATTCAAAAAGTTTGCCAAAATTTGTAAAAATTTGCCAAAATAATTGATAGTTCACCGAAATATCTAATAGTTCACAGAAATAACTTGTAGTTCACTGAAATGTATCTTTAGTTCAGCAAAATTGTAGAAAATAGCAAAGTTCGAGTCCATAGAATAGTGTTATAACAAGTTGTATAAAAGAAGAGCTTTTCTCTTCAAAAAAATGTATCTTACTTTAGATTTAATAATTAGAATCATCTTTTATACACAAAAACAAAATAAATATCAAATAAATTCGAAAAGCCAAATTCTTAATTACTTCCTTTGAAATTAACCAATTTCTACTAACAGTTAAAATTAATTAGCTACCAATTTCAGTAGACTGTTAAAACACTTTCAGACCTGGATCCGAAACAACTTCCATAAATCATCAGTTTTACTTTTTTTTTTACATTTCTTTTATTCTCTTTCTTTTCTTATTAGAAATCATTTGGGTAGTCTATGGACAAAAATTCCTGTAGAAGAGTTGACTTTCACAGCAAAGTAACTACACATTTTAGTAAGCTTCTAAACGAGCAATTTCTGGGAAAGAGTTGATATTTACTACAACATAACTATACAAAGTAACTGGCATGGAATTGGCCATTCCACTTATAAGTCCAGCAGTTCAAATTATAGGAGATAATTTGAAGATAAATTCGGTTACTGGAGGTTCAACCACATTCAGAAAACGTGAATTCACAGCAAACGGGCATTAACAACATTTAAGAAAAGAGACCAAAAACCTCCAGTAACATTTGGTGCTCTCCCATAGAAACAACACAGTAAAAACAAATTTGAAGTGGTGATCATACCAGATGAAACAACTCTAAGGTATTACCAATTAATTTACACCCACTGTAAGCAAAGATTCAACATTCCAGACGGAATTAAAGTTGTCAAGAAATCAGTATACCAATACATTGAAAACTGCATTAACAATTATCTTTTTGGAAATTACAATATCTCAGAAGTTAGAAGCAACCTTTACAATAATTTAACACACTATTCACAGTTGGGAACTGAAGACCTTAACAGCAAAATACTTGCCACTTACTTTCAAGAACTTAATTTTAACATTATCAAGTACTGTAAAGAAACATATCTAGTGCAGTCTCAATACTCTATTGATTTTGAATCAAAAACAGAAACAAGCAACAAAGACAAACAAAAATTGAAGCAATACTCAAAACCACCCCAAATACCCCAATACTACCAAAAACAACTGCCAAACACTTACAAACACCTGAACAAGGAACCAGTTCAAAACTTCCACTTACTATCACACTTTTTCCAGCTTCATTTGCACAAGCACAAACACCTAATTCACCCTTGAATTGATTTACAAGACCAGAAAATTTTACATCACTCAGAAGTTTTACCAGACAGCAAGAACTCCTTCAAACTAGTTCCAATCTTTTTGATTTTCTAGCTGAAAATCAAAGCGAACACTCTGAGACAGCAGCAAACAAAGAAAATGACTCTGAAATAACCGAAGAAGAATCAATAGACAGTAAAAATGAAGAAAACAAAATGACAGCATACATTGCAAAAATCTCTGAATTTAATGGAGAAGACATTGAGACCAGTCCCCAAGAATGGCTCGATCAAGTTACTAAAGCTGGAGATGCAAATGGATGGAATGCTGCCAGAATATTAAGAATAATTTTCTACTTTCTTAAAAGAACAGCAGGAGAATAGTTTGAAAACTTGGCTGCTCCATTCAATGATTGGAATGCTTTTAAAGCAGCCTTTTTTTAACAGTTTACTGACAATAATATCTCCATCACTCTTCGAAATTGGTTTCACAATATCAAACAAGAATCCTCCGAATTTGTTATGACTTATATTGGAAAATTCAACAACCTTTTCAGATGAATTCGCCAACTCGAAACAAACAATTATTATTCTGATGCTCAAATTTTGGATCAATTTATCGCTGGTCTAAAAGATAAACTAATTAAAAAGATTTGCCCACATGTGTTAAAAGATTTAAACTCTGCCATACAGCATGCAAAAAGATACGAAATGGCCATAGAAGAGGCCAATTGCACAAAACTTGTAAATTTGGCAATTGAAGAAACCAGCTCAGCAGCTGAGAAAAAAATTGACCAACTCACAAAGAAGGTTGAAAACTATTTCACCAATCAACAACAACAGCAACCCCAAAAATATCAACCACTCCAAAGATGAAATCAAAATAACTTTGCACCACTTTCTAATAACCAGTCTTAGAATTGCTATTACTGTAGAATTCCTGGCCACTGGAAAAGATATTGCAGAAAGCTATAATGAGACCAACAAAATAGGAGTAATCAACGTTATCCTCTACCACAGCAATCTTATTATCAACCACCACTACCAGCTTACTATCCACCAAGACCCTAATATTAAAATAACTATTATCAGCCTGTCTCACAGCCAATCCAACAGCAATACCAACAAACACCCACACAACATTATCAAGTACCTGTTCAAAAACTGATTACACAAAATCAATTTACACTACAAAACCAATACCAAGTAAACAACAATAGAATCAGTTCGAACAACTAAGTGGTTCCCCAAAATTCCACTCAACCAAGACCCAATCACTATTACACTCAACCCAGTTATTTAATCATGCCAGAAGAACAGGATTTTCATTATACTGCACCCTCAGAAGGTAGAGCTACAGCACAACAACAAAACTCTTCCTATACTTCCATCACAATTTCACCAGCCAGAATTGCTGAAAATGCCAACTTTTCAGATATATTCCCTTTTGAGTTCAAAGCAAATGAGTCACCATTCTTGCTTAGCAATACAGCCGCCAACAAACAAAAAGCAATCACGGCTATGTACACTGAAGCAGAAGTCAAAGGAAAGACAATTTGCTTGATTCTAGACAGTGGATCCACTGAAAGCATTATCACCTACCAGTTAATGCAACAGTTGAAGAGAAATGTTGACTGACCAGCTCAAACAGTAATTGTCACTGCTGATGGCATGAAAAAGACCCCAGTAGGAGAAATTGACAATTTTCCATTCACTCTTGATAGAATCACCATTCCAGTCAAAGTTCTTATAATGAATGCACCCCAGTATCAAGCCCTTGTCAGAAATGATTGGCTTCAAAAAGCCAATGCAAAATTAGACTGAAAAACCCAAGAATTACAACTCTTCTATCAAGAACAATATACCCGAGTATCCATTACTTGTGGTACATTCAACAAATGCTCTGAGAAAGCCCCGGCTTTTGAATTCGAACCGAAAGAGAAAAAACCCATCATTGAAACATTTATGGCACTTGGATTAACTTCCAATTGGGCTGATGAAACTGAACAACAGTACTTTTCAACAAATGATTCTCTTGAAACAAAAGAACCAGTAACAACCAGATGGAATGTTCCCTATTCAAAACCAGAACCACAAAAACAACGCTCTTACATTTCACTCAAATACAAAGATTGTCACAAAATACTCTCATCAATGGGAGCCTGCATTTCACCTGAAGAAGAATATGAAAATCATACTTGTTATTACTGCAAGGCTTGTCACAGAGAATAATGGGGCCATCTAATAAAAAGAAGTGGGAAATGGGACAACACCCCTTGTTTGACTTGTGGAGATATACTACTGGAAGAATGCAATTGGATTGATGTAGCCATGAGAGGAGGAGTCTGCAATCAGACCTGCCAATATGCTTTATTAATTTCAGAAAAAGTAAAAAGAGGAACACTCTTTAATGAGGCATACAACAGTGCTTTCAACAAACTTTATCATTATCTTCATGATGCCAAGATGATTTTCAACTTAGCAATGGCATTAATTAATGGAGCTACCAAAAAAGATGTCCATCAAATGAAAGAAGCAGAATACATTAAATACACCATGGAATTAGCTGGATTTGATTATGAAGATGAAGTAGAAGTCTACTACCAAATTGCAAGTTACACCTATCCAACCCAAAAAGCTCAAATTTAACAATTAAAGCAAATGAACATTAGACTATATGAAGAATGCATTATGTCTTGTGATGAACAGTGGTGTTCTGAATGTTACGCTTTTAGCATCCCCTTGTCCAGTGAAAGTGATGAGAATGAAATTGAATTTGGAGAACCTAAAGCAATGGAAGAAATTGAAACAACATCCATTTACTTTATCGAAAATTAGCCTGTCTTACAACTCAAATACTTCAACAACAATGGACAAGGAATAAAACCCAAAAAAGCACACGAAATTGATGCTGGATATGACCTATGATATCCAGACAAGGATACTCTTGTTCTCAAACCCAAATCTCTCACAAAAATTAACCTCAAAATTGCACTCAAAATTCCGCCAGGAGCAATGGTTCAAATCGCCTTCCGGTCCTCTCTGGCAAGCAAAAAAATCAATGTCAGAGAAAAAATAATCAATGCTGGATATACTGGAGACATTACAGTGATGCTTCAAAATGAAACTAACAAACCATTCAAGATCGAACATGCTGAAAAAATTGTCCAAGCTATTTATCTACCTCTAATCAACATTTCAGGTTTGCAACTAGTCAATCAAAGAGAACAATTAGGAAAAAGCGATAGAAGAACCCAAGGTTTTGGTTCAACTGGACAATTCACAGTTCCAGTTAATATAGCTCTTAACACACAGAATGAATCCCACCAGATTCTCAGACTTTCACAACCAATTATCATCTCACCCTTTAGAAAACATCCGGAAATCTATGCCTGTCCAAAGCCAACAACCACACAACAAATTTTTAAGTCTAATGAACAAGTCTGCTTGGAACATAATATTTTGATCTCAAACATTTATATTCCAGAAGGAACAAAGAAAGTCTGAGTTACTTTTTACAATTCCAACAATTACCCCATAGTTTTATTAAATAATTTAGAAATTGGAGTTATTCACAGTAATATATTTCAATAAGAATTACCCCAAACAGTCTCCGATTTCTCTGAAATTATTGGACATACATTACCAAAAATCAACCCAAACTCCAGCTCTGAAAACTACCATGTTGTCATGGAAAAACTATTTCGAATCAACATGGGACAACTTGAACCACAACAACAAAGCCAGCTCAAAAAGCTAATTGCAGAATTTGCTAATATCTTTGCTGAAAACAATAATGACTTAGGAAGAACTGATTTGGTTCAACATCAAATCTACACAGAAGATGTCAAACCAAGGTGACAACAAGCCTATCAAGTTGCTCCAGAAAGCCACCAATTCATCTGAGAAGAAGTACAACAAATGCTTAACAATGGGCTCATCCAACCCTCTATAAGTGCTTGGGCTTCACCTGTAGTGCTAGTTAAAAAGAAAAATAGAAAGATATAATTTTGTGTTAACTATCAACAACTCAACAGTGTTACAATTGGAAATGCCTATCCCTTTCTCCAAATTGATGACATGTTAGATGCCCTTGGAAAATCCAAATACTTTTCAACACTAGATTTAGAAAGTGGTTACAGGCAAGTTGCTATGGATCCCAAAAATTGTCCTAAAACAGCATTCACTACCCAAGGCAGAAATTACAAGTTCAATGTAATGCCTTTCAGATTATGCAATGCACCAGCAATGTTTTAGAAATTAATGGATTTTGTGTACCAAGGACTCCTTTGGAAGTCAGTAATCATTTATCTTGACAATACTGATGTTTATTCTCCATTGTTTGAATTACACTTAAAACATCTGCGAGAAGTTTTTCAATGATTACAAAAAGCAGGACTAAAATTCAACATCGAAAAATGCTACTTTGGAAAAACAAGCTTGGCCTTCCTTGGTCATATCATTAGTAAAGATGGAATCAAACCAGACTCTGGAAAAATCAGCACTGTCAAAAATTTCAAAATTCCTCAAAATACTACAGAACTAAGAGGATTCATAGGATTAGCCTTCTACTATCGAAAGTTTATCAAAGGATTCTTAGAAATCGCAAAACTTCTTAACCAGCTTACCACCAAAAATGTCGAATACAAATGAACTGCTGAATGCCAAAATGCATTTGAAATCCTCAAAGAAAAACTAACGACAGCTCCAATTCTCGCCTACCCAGATTTCAGCAACTGATTCCGATTAGCAACAGATGCCTTTTATACTGCCTTTGGTGCTATTCTATTACAATTGGATGACAATAGAAATGAGTGAGTAATTGCCTATGCTAGCAGAACATTAAAACCAGCTGAAAGAAATTATTCTGCCACTGAATTGGAAACAGCAGCTGTAATTTGGGCTCTACATTATTTCAACCTTTATCTCTGGCCAAAGGAATTTGATATTATCACTGATAATATTGGACTCAAATGGCTTCAGAACAAAAATACTCAGCTGAATGCAAAACAAACCCGATGGACAGGATTTCTAGCAAACTATCAATACATAGTACATCACAAACCAGGAAAACTCTACACCAATGTTGACTGTCTCTCCAGAATAAGACAAGATTAGAAAACACAAAAACCAACACTCAACTTAACCAACCAAAACAGCCAACAAACAATGAATTTGGAAAACTACAACAATCTCAAACAATATTTGGAAACATTAACAATTCCAATAGATTGGTCTTCAGATGAAAAACATTGACTACAACAACAAACCAAACAATATTTTCTACACAACAACATTATTTATTATCGAAATTTCAAAAACCCAGACAAACCATTCAGATTAATACAAGAACAGAAAAAAAAAACTATATTATACAACATGCACTCAGATTCTTCATTAGCACACTTCGGAAAAGACAGCACCATCCAAAGAACACTAGAATACTACTTTTGGCCTCAAATGAGAAAAAACATTCATGAATATGTCGAATCTTGTGATAGTTGTCAAAGAAAAAGAGGAACATGCCCTACTGAACCATTAAATCCAATCAAAGTTGGACAACCCTTCGACCGAGTTGGTATCAATTTAGTCAGACTACTATCTATTACCACTCAAGGAAACCATTATATTGCAGTAGCTGTAGACTATCTTACTAAATGGCCTGAAATCAGAGCCATTCAACGAGCAAATGCAAAATCAGTAGCAAATTTCATCTACGAAAACATCATTTGTAGACATGGATGTTCAATTGAACTTTTATCTGATCAGGGAACACACTTTGTGAACAACCTGATACAAAAAATTTGCGAACAATTCAATGTCAAAAGACCTCTGTTTTCGTCCTACCATCTACAAACAAACGGACTTATGGAACATTTTAACAGAACATTGTGTGAGTCATTAGCCAAAGTCTTAACCGATTTTGAGCAAAAATGGGACATCTTTATTCCATCAGTGTTACTAGCATATAGAACACTAAAACAAGATACCACAAAACACACACCATTTGATTTAACTTATGAAAAAACAGTAATATTACCAATTAGTTTTACAGTAAAAACATACCCAACACAACCAATCAATAAAAACAATTTCCAGGAAACACTACAATGAAAAGCCTACACTCTGCTTAGCACATTGAAAGATAAATGACGAATAGCAGCAACTCATATTGAACATTCTTAAGCTCAACAAAAAGAAAGACATGACAACAAATTACCACCTATTACTAATGAATTTAAAGTTGAAAATAAAGTTCTCCTACACAGAACTAAAGCTGAAAAACAATGGAGTGGAAAATTTGAAAATAAATGGGATGGACCATTTTTTATTCATGAAATTCTAGACAATGGATCATACAAGCTAAGACTTGATGACAAAATCTTAGCAAAAGTTGCACATGGAGATTGTTTGAAACACTATAATTCCAGAAACAATCCTAAATCATTAATTCCACAAATTGGCACACATTCCCCTTTAATCAATCTCGAAGATATTCCTCAGAATTTAGAACCAATAGTTGTCATTGAACAACCTTCTAACTTGAACACTTAATTTAAATTTATTATTATAGTTATCTTCTTATAATTTAGAAACAATCTCACAAAAACAAAACAAAAATAACATAAAAACTTATACACCAAAAATAATTTTCTTTTATTTTCAAATTTTTTATAATGACTATTCCTTAAAACATTCAACAATTATCCTAAAAACTAATGTTAGCTTTAAAAACAATACCTGAATTATCTATTACTGTTACTGGAAACCACATTAATTATGCCCAAACAGAAGTAGTCACAAATTTAGCCCCAAATTCACGAAAATATTACCTATATAAAAAGAACACAAGAAGTTATTCTGGAATCCACCTGTCAGAACTCTTAAAGCTTGTTTTAAGAAGAAATTTAATGTTCACTTCTATTAGTATTCCACCAAATACTACTATTCAACAAAAACTTCAACTGTGTCTTAATGAAGAAAACCATAACTATACTCCAATATATAGATATTTCTACATTGGAAAAACACTTCACGAACAAAAACAAGAGCTTACAGCAGCAAACCTCATAAAAAAAGCTATTCAAAAACAACTCCACAACGAATTCAAAACAACAGCTGGATTTACAAACAGTCGCTATAAACTAAGAGCTGCTCTTAGACTTTATGACCTATTCCACACCTGTGAAAACATTCTACAAAACCCAATTTTACAACTTTTGAAGATTCAATACATTGAAAAGCTCACAGAACTGAAATTTCAACAATTTTCAGACCAAATTTCTTCAATAATTTTGGATTATTATCTGAAAATTACAAACAGTACTTGGATTTCGACAGAGCTCAGTTTTGAGGAGAAGGTTATGTTACCAGATGAAATTAGAGATATTATTTAGCATGAAATTATCTTTATAATTCCCATTATTAATTAACACATATTATCATTTCAAATTATCACTTATTACATTAACAAAATATCTAAAATTATCATTTAATTAATAACCCAATTTGTATTTAACACAAATATAACCCAAGTATAATGATCAATCATGCAATATCCTGAACTATGTAACATTCAAAAAGTTTGCCAAAATTTGTAGAAATTTGCCGAAATAATTGATAGTTCACCAAAATATCTAATAGTTCACAGAAATAACTTGTAGTTCACCAAAATGTATCTTTAGTTCAGCGAAATTGTAGAAAATAGCAAAGTTCAAGTCCATAGAATAGTGTTATGACAAGTTGTATAAAAAAAGAGCTTTTCTCTTCAAGAAAATGTATTTTACTTCAGATTTAATAATTAGAATCATCTTTTATACACAAAAACAAAATAAATATCAAATAAATTCAAAAAGCCAAATTCTTAATTACTTCTTTTGAAATTAACTAATTCCTACTAACAGTTGAAATTGATTAGCTACCAATTTCAGTAGACTGTTAAAACACTTCCAGGCCTGGATCTGAAATAACTTCCATAAATCATCAGTTTTACTTTTTCTTTTATATTTCTTTTATTTTCTTTCTTTTCTTATTAGAAATCATTTGGATAGCTTATGAACAAGAATTTTTGTAGAAGAGTTGACTTTCACAGCAAAGTAACTACACATTTTAGTGAGCTTCCAGACGAGCAATTCCTGGAAAAGAGTTAACATTTACTACAACATAACTATACAAAATAACTGGCACAGAATTGGCTATTCTACTTATAAGCCCAGCAGTTCAAATTATAAGAGATAATTTAAAGATAAATTCAGTTACTGGAGGTTCAACCACATTCAGAAAACGTGAATTCACAGCAAATGGACATCAACAACATTTAAGAAAAGAGACCAAAAACCTCCAGTAACACTGGTCACCATGCTGAGAAAAAAATTTGATGAAATTGTGATTCTGGAAGGCTACTGAAACAACTATTAAATCTCTGTCTATTATACAAAAAACTCTGCAACAAAACTTTCAGATCAATTAAACCTTTAGAAATCAACACCAGAATACCAATCAAGCACCAAGTTATAAATTTATTATTGGCTTTGAGATCCCAAATAAACATCTATAACAGCAAAAGCAATTCAAAGAGCAGATACAAAATCTATAGCCAAATTTATTTACCAAGTCCTAATTTGTTGACATAGATGTCCAAAAAAATTGTTATCAGATCAAAGAACTCATTTTGTAAATAGAACACTAATAGAATTAAGCCAAAGATTTAAAATTAAAAGACCATTTCTATTACAATATTATCTACAAACAAATAGTTTAGTAGAAAGATTTAACAAAACATTGTGTGAAACAATAGTCAAAATCAGTTAAAAAAACCAAAATGAATGGAATTTGTTTATATTATCAGTACTATTTGCTTATCAAACAATAAAACAAGATATTACACAAGCAACACAATTTAAACTTGTTTATAATAGAACAACAACATTACCAGTTGAGATAAAAGTCAATACATATTTAACTGAACCAATAAATAAAGCCAATTTTCAAAAAACATTGCTAAGAAGAATGTACAAACTAATAAAACCATTAGAAAACAAAAGACAAAGAGCAGCTGATAACATTTAAAGATTACAAAAAAAACGACATGATAAACAATTACCAGATAAACCAATTGAATTCAGAATTAGAGACAAAGTACTCTTATATCATACCAAAGTAGAAAAACAATAGAGTAAAAAATTTGACCCCAAATGAAATAAACCATTTTACATAGAAAAATTTTAGGAAATAGAGCTTATAAACTGAGATAAGACAACAAAATCTTAGCCAAAGCAGCACATAGTAATTGATTGAAACTATATTACAATACAGTATTATCATCAACCAGTAATATTCTACAACTAGAAATACAATGAATACTAGTCCAATCAAATGAGATTTCACGAGATCTGGAACCAATTATAATCATTTTTTCAAACATGTCAAGTTAATTAACCCAAAAGAGTATATAAAAACACAGTATATGTAATAAAAACAACAAAAAAAATAGAAATACCAGATCATATTTACACCTTAGTTCAACAATTATTTCAGGTCTTAAATCAACAATTGAACATGGAAATCACTATTAACTACCAAACAATCTGCTATCAAAACACCAAGCAAAAAAAAAAGTACACCATATCAATAACCACAGAACCAGCCAAAAAACTGATCAGATAAAATAGTAGAAAAAGTAAAAAACATTTTTAAGAAAATATTCATCATGGTTTCAACAAAAAAACTTTCAAAAAAAAATTGGAAACAGTAGATAGAACAACTTCTAATATTATACTGCTACTATTAGTTGAAACAAAAGTTGAATATTCAGAAGTTATATCTTAATAAAACCAAAAGAATATTTAATCAAAAGATAATATAAAATATTGAAGACATTATTGAAAAGAAAACAAATTTGACACTACACATTAAAACAATCTATCGATTATAAACAATATTTTAAAACTACTTAAAAATATTGCTACACTCTAACATGGAAACAATAACTATTAACTAATAGGGAAGAATAAACAATTTACAAATTGAAGATATAAGAACCAAAATTGAACAAACAATACTAGAAAGAAAAATTATAGAAATAATTTAAAATAAATATTTTGATGGAGCTTAATATTAAAAAAAAGAGATAATATTACTCATAGAAAAAAACATACAAGAAAATAGTAAAAAAAATAGATAAACCAATAGAAAAATAGTAGTTAACATGTAAGCATATTGCTCAGCAATGTGAGCATTGTTTAAAAAATTATAGCACATTGCTTAAGAATGTGAGTGATCTCATAGAATTCAAATTATGTATATATAGCAAAAGCATTAGAAGCAAAAAAGACAGAATCTCCAGCTAAAATTAATATCAAAATCAAGTAAAAACATCTTAATTAGAATTATCAATATCAATAAATAATTATTTATTATTTAAATTAATCTCTTTACTATCGACATTTTATGTTAATAATCTCTGATATTTAATTATACTAGACCAATAGTTCTTAATTATGGCTATTGACAAAATATTAACTTTTTATTGTCTTGGCTTATTTTTTTATTTTTTTTATTTTTTTATTTTTTATTTTATTTACTAATTAATTAAAGATTAATACATGGAGTTATTAACATTAAAGTAACTGGTAAAAAACCTAAGAATAAGAATAAAACACTCAAGAATTGAAAATGATTTACTAGGAGAATTACTGACCATCATGCTAAAAAAAAAATTTGACAGAATTGCAATTCTGGAAAGTGACAAATAAAACAACATTTGAATCTCTGTCTATTATACAAAAAACTCAACCAAAACCTTTAGACAACCAAAACTTTTATATAATACCAATTATATTAAGTTATTGAGCACTAAGTTACAGATTTGTTATTTGATTCAAGATCCCAAATATCATTTGTAATATTGTATATATTAGCCATTAATGTTATATAATTAGCCACTCTATTTTTAGATAGTAATCATTAACCTGATCAATAACATAATTGTTGACCTGATTATTGATCTGATTATTGACTACTTTTAATAGCTAAATAAGCAATAAAACTTTTAACTATAGAAAAACATATTAAAAATCAAAAAAATCAAATAAATAAAATAACAACTTTTATCTCAATTCTTCTCTTATTGCTAATTTTTTTTTTCTTATCTTTAAGTATCTGAATATCTTGAAATAAAAAATTATTTGTTGGTTATTTTCTACCTTTGTCTTGAAATGTATAATTGCAGCATTTGAAGATTATTGAATAAAACATGACTGAAGAATACATTTGATATCTGATATTGAATTCTAAGAGCACTGACATAAGACATAAAATTATACCAGTATGTAATTATTTGTTAATAGTATGTATTATTTTTCTACTTTTAGATTCTCCAGTTATCTTTTAAAAAGTATAGTAACTGAGATATTTTATGAAACTGATCTCACACATTAAATCCATACTCATTCAATTTACTCTTTGAAGTTAAAATTTTTTTGATTCTTTTTATCACTCTATAATTTTGTTTTATCTTGCTATTTATTAGCTTGTTATTTCAATTTGTAACAATAGTAAATAATATTGAAAAAAATCAAATTATAAGTGAAAGAATCAAGCAATTTTTAAAAAAATATTAGTACTTATTCTAATAATTTTTATGTTTTTTTATTATAATTTCAAGAAACAAGATAATATTTTTTATTATTTGTACTTTTTAATATTATTTTGTATTAATTTTATATTTTTTAATAAGATAATAATAACCAAAACAATATATTATATAATATTACTAACTTATCTGTTGGCTATTATAAAATACACCAAATTGCTTACAATTAATATATTAATAATACCAAAGTAATGCAAAAAAAATGCTGTATAAAATGCAAAACAGAAATATCTTATAAGATTAAAAATTTTATGCAAATTAGAATTCTAAAGATTGATTA
>JAAOMT010000633.1:97022-122237 GCA_016748015.1 Geosiphon pyriformis
TTAATTCTGAATCATTAATTTAATATTGTGTTAATTCTGAATTAACTTAACTTATTATATTATTTGGTCAATTGACCAATAAAAAGTTTTTTTTTTATTAATCAATTAAAAAAATCAAAGTTTTAATATTTAACACATTTTTTTATAGCTTTTTAATACTATTTATTATTATTATTTTTTTATTAAAGTTTAACAAGCAATGCCCAAAAGCTACCTAGAACAATACATCAAAGAATCAATCTAAACTAGGTACTAATCATGTGTTTTATACATGTGAATAGCCACTCAAACCAGTCAAAGACACACTACACTGATGCTACAAACGAAAACTTATTCAAAGACAACATTTTTTGAATAACAGAAAACAAAGTAGAACTATAAAAAACCAAACCAACTAGCCATTTAGCAGTTTTAAAGGGATCAGTTTTAATATCAACAGACTCATGCTCCCAAAGGAACATTAAGTTAGAAAACATCTTATCACCCACAATAGGCAGAAGCTCTAAATTACCAAACATATTAATGTTCTCCATACAGCATTCCTTTTTCAAAGAAACTACTTCTCTCCTCAACTTACCAACAGTTTTACTAAAGGAACTCATATGTACCAAAATCTTATTGATCCTAAGACTAAGAGCACTACTTGAAACCAAATTACCATTAATAAACTGTTCAAAAGTTGTAACCAAAGAGCCAATAGGCTTAACAATAAACTCAACCAAAGCAGAAAGCTTAGTTAAATCAGATTCCAAAGAAGACAGATGGGACAGCACCAAAAGATTATCAACAACAGCTGGAGAAGAGACAAGAGATGACAGAAATGGAAATCCAGAAGAGCTCAAGGGAGCAGAAGCCTTAACATAAGACCTAAAACCAACAAAATATGATGTAAACACCTTGGAAAACTTGGGAGGTGGAAGTGAAGAAACCTTACAGTCCACAGCCAAATGACCCAGCTCTTAATACTTGAAACAACGCCAACAATTAGGAGTTTCCTACCAAATATGGCATTTTCTCAGTATACCAGTTTTAATAATAGCAGAGTCCAAATCAGCTTAGGAACCAAATGTAACCAGAGCAAACTGGGAATGATAACCAGACTCAAAAAAATGAGAAATAAAACAAGTCTAACCACCAACTTGAGAAATCATATCACTAATTTCAAAAGCTGTGCAGCCAAGAGAAAGATTGACCAACTTGGCCTTAAACTTATTATGAAACAAAATAGTCTCATTTTGATTTACCAGAGAGAGGATTCTAACACTATTCTTGCCCACCAAGACTGACCAATGATTCAAAGCAGACACAGCAGAGTCCAACTTTTTAAAATAAACTACTACATACTGCCAAATACCAGCAGACTTTAGCACAACACAATTGACACTACCAAATACACTGAGAGCTGTCTTAATGTTAGCAGCAGACACACCCAAGAGCACATCACACAGCACAACAGTAGCAGAAGGGAAACCAGACTCAAAAATTACCAAAAACTTGGCAATTTTGAGGGTGGCCAAATGTACAAAGCTTGTAAGCTCAACCAAGAATGCAGTTTTTAAAGATACTTAAGAAGCAAACTCCACACAAAACAGCTTTACATTGTCTTTTGATACTGACTTTGCACCCAAGAAACCATGTACTGACTAAAAAACAGCCTTAACATGAGCCAATTTGATCTTAAAAGTAGCACCAGGCACCAGAGTGGAGGCCACCCACTCAGCAAATCTTTGACGGCTAGTAATAGTTTCTCAAGCACCACCAGAAACAGCACCAGAAACTAGAGGAAAAGATAATTTAGTTTCCATTTGGTTAGCCCAGTTCTCAAAAACAGGTGACCCAACAGGAGGAGATTGTTTTGCTTTTAAAACTGGCAAAAATCTGCTGGAAGACACCACATTTGGCAACACAGCCAGTAGTTGATCTTGGCCTATTTTGAATGATGTGCCAGATGATGCTATGGAGATCTCATCTAAGATCTCATTTGGAACCACAAAGGAGTTCGGTGTAACAATAGCAGAGGCAGGCAACTGCTCCTACTTTTCTGAACTTTTGGTCTTTTTGACCATTTTCTTTGAAGAGGAGGTGCTAAAAGCACCAAATGTTAAAGCTATGGAGGAGAACACCAGCTTGTTAACTGGTCTATTATTGAACACTTTTGGGCTTTTAGTTGGAGTGGAGACAACACTAAGACTAACTCAAATATGTCTCTTTGAGGGAACTTTGACTGGTGAAAAACCAGCCAAAGATGAGGAAGTTGCTTCAATGGCTACCAAAGACAGCTTATTATGATTACTGGGTAAAGAGAAGGCTTTTAAAACATTTTGTTTAGTTGCTTCTACAACAGAGAGATCTCCTTTGGTTGAAATTTTATTAGATATCTTAAGACAGATATCAGGTGCAGCTTTTTTACTCTTTGTTTTGGTTATGATCATAAAATTAAGGAGACAAAGAGTTAATAAACATTTTGTATAATATATTTATTATTAATAAATTATAAATAACTTATTTAAAAAACATTTTCTGACTTTTTAAAAAACTATTTAATAATTAGAAGTAAAAAAAACAAGCCAAAACTTTGTTTTTTTAAGATTATATAAACCAATATATTAAAAAAAAAAAACCAGTATTACTAAGAATAAACTTTTTTTTGTCGGGATCCCTTGACCACGATGAGAGCAAGAAGTTTACCAAAAAAAATAGCTTTTCCCCTTTATTTCTCACCTTTAGTTTTGGTAGTTATTTCTATTCTTATATATTCTTTTATTGTGATGGATCTGATAGGCTTATTTGTTGGTGGTTCTAGTTCTGTTTTGGCTGGGTTGGGAACCCGGTCTAATAATAAAAAGAAAGCTCATGTTGAGAGTGTGTACTCTCATGGCCCTTTGTACAAGAAGCCTAAGACTCTTGGGGCTTCCAATGGTACTGTGGACTCATCAACTGGTCCTATTGCTATCAATGTATTACAAGCTGACGACATGGAATGCAAGATGTCTTGGAGTAGTAAAGTGAAAAGCAAGGATGCTAGTGTTAGTGGAGTGTCTGACATTGAAAACATAAATAATATGGTGGCTGAAGAGACGAGTTACGTGGATTCCAATGACTTTGAAGCAGACAATATGGTGGACAATACAACTCTGAGAAAGACTCAAACGAGGATGTATGTTTTGGGGCAGCCACCAAAGAAATCTTCTTTCAATAATGCAAGTAACATTGATGATGTGCTGGAGCTTTCTTCTCACACATTTAATGGATCCAATCAATTGCCACTGGTTAAGTTATGTGCCTTAAAGACTCATAGCTTTAATTCGACCAAGTCTTTTGCTTTGGATGTTGAGCATTTTGCTATACCTGGCAATTCTATTAGTGAAAAGTTAATTTTTTTAAAAAAATTTTTTATCAAGTTGATGGCTTTGGGAGTGCTTTGACTCTCTCAAAATTTCCTGGAATCATAAGATCGACCTTTACAAGTGAATTTAGTTTGAATAAGGCCAAATTAATGGCAATCAATAAGAAAGTTGTTGTCAATACTGATTTCAGAAAAGTAAACAGCCATATGGATCAGAAGATAATCATCAAAAAGATCTCAGTAGATCTTCCCAGATCAGCAATTGAGGCAGTGTTTTCCAAGTTTGGTAAGATTATTTCTGTTAAGTTGCAGCTTGTTGGTTTTTGGCAAAAGACCCTGGTGGAATATGAATCATCTGAGATGGCTGATTTGGTCGCAGCTAGATGGTCTGTGCTTGTAGGAAAAAATTCTGTTCATGTGGTGAAGGCAATTAGTGATAAACAAATGTGGATATTGAGGGATCAACATCAAGTGTTGTTGTATACCTTACCTGTTGGAACTACAGCTCATGATCTCTCTGGTTTATTTGAATCATATGGTAGGAAGACTTGTTTTATTGGCCATAATCCTTTCTTGTATGTTCATGATTGGTGTGCTGTAATCTGTTTTGAGAATGAGACATCCAAGTTGGCTGCTGTTGGTTTGATTCCAGTTTTTAAGAGTGTGAATTTGCACTGGGCTGGTCTTTGTTTGGCATATTGTACACAGTGTACACATTTTGGTTATATTACTGCCAACTGCTCTGTGAATGGGAGTTCTGGAGTTCGTGAGAGACAAATGGTTTCTGATCAGAATTGTGTTTGTCTGGCTGTAATTTATAAAAAGAAATCAGCTTCTGTTTCTCGCCTGATTTTGTTTGGTGGAAGAACTTGGATGTTAGTGGTTGGTGTTCCTTCTGGTGTTTCTTCTCGTCGATAGGTTTCTCCTTCTGGTTCCATTGATAATGGTAAACCTCTTCCTCCTGTTGTAAATAATTTGGAAAAACAGTTGGTCAGCATTAAAAGCAGTCTTGTCAGCCTCATGGAACAAATTGGTGAGTTGGCTAAGAGATTGGAGTCACTCATGCTGGCAGTTTCCCAGCCTAGCCCTGAATGTCAGCTGTCGGTGACCCCCCCCATCACAGAATCAAGGGAAAGATATAGTGATGGGAGTAGGTTTGGGTGAGTCTACTTGTAATGAGACTGCTGTTGCTACTGCTACTGCTACTTATACTGTGAAAAACTTTTCCATGTCCCCCCATATTGTCAAGTTGGAAAATATGTTGGAAGGTCTTGCTGCCTCAGTGCTGAGTTTGTCTGCTTGTTTTAATGATCTGGCTCTAGCTGCTGGTACACTTTCACAACCCCCTTCTCAATGAGTAAGTTTACTTGGAAGATTGCTATATGCAATATTAGAGGAATGAACAATTGTGTGAAACAGGCGAACATTGTACATTGGCATAATGATATGAACAATCTGATTTTTATTGTTACTAAGACAAAATTGAAGAGAAAAATCTGCCTCTGAATTGTGGATAGGTTTGCTGGTGTTCATGTTTTTACTTCAAGTCTGAATTCTGGTCACATGAGATCTGGTATTGCAATTATTATGGACTCATCTCTGGCAAAACATGTGTGCAAGGTTCTAAAGATGCCTGGTTGGCTCCTGTTAGTAAAATTGTTTTTTAGGAACAGACTCTTTGTTTCTATTTTGGAGCTGTATGTTGGTGCTTCTTTAACAGTTTGTTTTTCTCAGGCTGATGAAATTAATTTTCTCATTGCTAAAGCTGTGAATGAATTCTTTCTCGTTATTCTTGGTGGTGATTTCAATGAAAACAGATCTCACAAGTGTGCCAGTTTCAAGAAGTGCTTTGATTTGGGTTTGGTCAACTCTTTGGGTGGGAGCTTTTTTAATAAGTTACCAACTTGGTGTAATTCTCATGGTGTTGCTAAGACAATTGATTATGTGTTTCTTTCTTTTAACTTGGTTAATGCAATCATGGATCATGGCATGTTAGATGTTGGTGATTTTTTTGACACTAATTATAAGGCTGTTTTTGTTTCTGTGGGTCTGGATGGTTTGTTGGACACGAGACTTTCTTCATTACATAAGCAGACCAACAAAGATTGCTGGAAGTTTGATGTCAAAGATGTGAATGAGTTGAAGTGGATTGAGTTCAGAGATGGTACAGCTGCCAATGCTTCTATGTTTTCAGATGCATTTGTGGTGGCTGGGAAATTTTCGGATTTGGATGTGATGTGAGACATTATTTGCAAAATTATAATTTTTTCAGCAGGTGAAACTTTCAAGAAAAAGTGGTTCAAAGGTTTTGACAGTGTTTTCAATAAGGTGTCTTTTAGGTTTCATAAGCTGAAGTTGCTGGTTTCTAAGCTGGTAAAAGCTTCCCATTTGATTTCTGGGGGTGATTTTGCTCTGTTGTTAGATATGTGAGACAGGCTTGACTCTGTTGGCGCTTCGTCAATAAAGTTTTTTTTCCATTCAGGGTCTGGTTTTGATGGTATTCACTCTGAGCTGGCTAAGGCAAGGAAGTCTTACCACTCTTCCAAAATGCTGGAATCTAAGCATGCTGAGAAATTGTGTATAAGACAAGCCATTGAAAATAGGATAGAGAGTTTTGAGTTGAATAAGGGTCATACTATCAGAAGTGTTTTGGAGTGTCCATTTTGCAAAGTAGTGTTGGATCATTTGATAGTGGATAATGAGTTGGTTTTGGAACCTGAGCTGGTTAAATCTAAAGTGGACAGGATTATGGAGGGATGAACTAGGAGACGGTTGGTGGTTTCGGACTTCTCTGATAATTGGAAATGCCAATTTTGGTCTTTGGACTACGTTTTTAATGGTGTTTTCTCTGGTATTATGAACTCAATTAGTTTTGATGAGATGTTCAGTGTCATTTCGAGCTTGCTTAATGGAAAAGCAGCTGGTTTTTCTGGCATCTCTAATGAATTGTGGAAGCATTGCAACAGAGTGGTTCTGGATATGCTTTTGGTGCTTTTGAATCTCTGCCTGATTTGTGAATCAGTGCCTAGACCTTGAAAGGAAGCCTGGGTTTTGATGATTCCTAAACTCTATAAATGGAAGGGTGTTTTCACAAACACCCATCCTATTGTTTTGATTGAAACAGCCCACAAGATCCTTTCCAAAATCTTATCAGACAGAATATTTTCGGCTTGCAGTGAGTTTGACATTTTACATGGGGACAATTTTTTTGTTTTAAAGGGTACGACTATGCAGTCACACATTTTTGCTGTTGGTTCTATGGTCAAGAATGCCTTAGAGAAATACAGAGAGCTGTGGCTGGTTTTACAGGACATACACAAAGCATATAATTCAGTTGGTTGGAAACATCTTAAGAGGAGTTTGATCAGGATCAAAATATGTAACAGATTTATTAGATTTTTTGGTAGCATCCACAATAATTGCAAGAACAGAGTGATGACAGATTTTGGCTTAACTAGTGGGTATGTGGTTCATAATGATTTGGATTAGGGTAAAGTTTTCTTGCCACTTTTCTGGCACATATTTTATGATTCACTTATGTGTGAGGTCAAGAGACAAAGAGAGGTGTGTGGTTACAGGTTGAATTTGCATTTCGTTTCCAATACTGGCCATGTAGAATCTCAGGCTGAGTTGACATCATTTTTTACTGCTGGTGCTTTTATTGATGATACCATCTGGATTGGTAGCAGACAGGCTGCTACACAACACATTTTGGACATTGCTAGTAAGTTCTTCAGGATTAATGACATTTCAATTAACAATGACAAAACTGTGGCTATTCCCATCAACTGCCAGGTTGAGACCCCTTACTTAACTGTTAGTGGCTCACCTATTTCCATAGCCAAAAAGGGTGAACCTCATTGTTATCTTGGGATTTTTTTGTCTTCTAATAGTCTTTTAGTGCCCAGTTTGGCCAAGACTTACTTGGACATCCGATTTTTTGTCAACCTTGTTCTGAAAAAAGCCATTTCAGATAAACAATTTAGTTATTTGGTTTTTGCTGTTCTGTTCCCTATTGTTAGCTACAGGACTCAGTCCAGTTTTGTTCCTATTAGTGTGTGTAATAAATAGAATGCTCTGATCTGCAAAGGCTTGAAGTTTAAGTCTGGGCTGCTGCTTGATTTCTCCAATGATGTATTTTATCATCCTTCTTTGTATGGTTTGAAGACTTTTGAACAGATTTAGACAGAAAGCAAATTGGCCTCCATCATTGCTTTTGCAAATTTAGTTGGTGTTTTGGGCTGCTTATTTTCTCACAGGTCTCATGACCTCCAGGTTCTCAGCTGGCATTCTCGTCATCCCTTGCTGTTTCTGGCTTGTGTTAATATCAGTTCTTCAAATAATTTCTTAGCAGATGTGGTTCGTATTTTTTTTGGATGTGATCTGTTTCTGAACAGGTCTCTGGTCTGTGCTTTCCGTCATCAGGGTGGTACTTCTATGTCTCTTGTTCTTAGTAAAATCAATTTTCTAAAATGTGTCTCTTCACTTAAGTAATATGGTATTGCTTTTGTGGAACAATTACGCAATTGAAATAGTGTTGTTTTTAGTTGGCAGACATTCAAGTGTTGGAAGAAGTTGGACTCCTGTGGCCCAATTTCTTTCTGGTTTGATCTTTCTGCATGTTTTCTTGGTGGTGTTGCTTCTTTTTCTGCATGCTCCTCTCTTGTAAGAGATTTTGCTCTGTCTGATGTTTGTTAATCTCATGATTTTGGTGTTATCTGTGATGATCTATTGATTACTGACACTGTCTGCCTTTCTGTATACACAGATGAGTCTCTGAGTGGTTTGGGAACTGTTGCCATAAAAGCTGAGACTGTGGTCTTTTTTGAGAACATTAATTCTGGTTTAGATGTGGGGGTGTCTGGTTTGGTTTCTTCTACTTTGTTTGAATTGCAGGCCATTGCTTTGGCTTTTGAGTGTGTTCCTTCTTCTTGTGTGGTTGATTTGTTCTCAGATAGCCAAGTTGCTTTGGATGCGTGCAAATTGGAATCATTATTGGCTTGTTCAGACTTCAGAAATTGTTGTTGGATAGAGCATTATCATATTGCTAATGTAGTTTGTCATAAGAATTTAATTGTAAATTGGATTAAAGTTAAGAGTCATTCAGGCATTTTGGGCAATGAGCATACAGATAAGCTTGCTAAGGATGCAGCACTCTCTTCTTGGTATTTGCCCCATTCGGTCAATAAACATTTTTTGAGGGTTGGGGGCAGTGTGGTTTCTGGAAATTCTAGGCACTTTGTTCGTAATGTGTTTTGGTCTATTTTTTATGCACATTGGAAGGTTGGTTCTGGTTCCTAGATTTTGGTGGCTGGTTTGCATGATGGTGTTAATTGGTCTAAGTCTTTTTTGGTTTGGCACCCTGATTCTCACTTGGCTGCTGGTTTTACTAATGCACGTACTGTTGGCCTTCAGACATACTTTATGAAATCTTTCTATTATCAGCTTTCTGTCGCAGTGCATAAACATTTGTATGATAGATGCTATTCCAGTATGATGTGTTTGTTCTATGGTGATATGGAATTCCCAGACCATGTCTTCATTTGTCTTTTTGATACTGCTGGTCATGCTCGGTTGTTGGATGCTTATGTGTCTTTTTGGGAAACACGGTCTAGACTCTCTCATTCTACTTCGTGTGTTTCACAGTTGTTGTCCTCTTGTTTTTCCAATACTACTATTAGTACTACTTTGTATAAGAGTTTTGTTTTCAATGATTGGTACCATGAATTCTTTTTGGTCTTTAAGAATGCTAAAGTTGTGGCTTCAAATATTGTGTGTTTTGTGTGCAAGTTTTGCTCTGCATTTTGCAATGAGTTTTGGCTAGTCTATGCTAAACACTGAGCTTTTATGGAGAAGAATAGACTTATTTCTCATGATAGTTCTATTCTTGCCCTGGTTTCTGGTTTATCTACAGTGCTTTTGACTGGTGTAATCAGATTGTTGAGTGTTGTTAAAGCTTTTAGTATTGGTTTCGGTTTTTATAAATCTTGTTTGTTTTTCTCAAGTATAGGGGATTTTGTCTCTGTTAGAATAGATGCGTAGTGTTGTTCTGATTGGCTCGAGTGGCTGGTCATATGTAAAAAAAGCATGATTCGCTCCTAGTTTAGATTATTTATATGATGTATAGTCTTAGGTCACATTTAAACCTCACTCATTAAACGTAATAAAAAAAAAAAAAAAAAACTTTAATTCTAAATTGAAGTATTAAATACATACTATTTTTTATATTATACAAGTTAAAAAACAAAATATATTTTATCTTAAAAAAACAAAAAAACCAATTTGTTTAAAAAAAAATTATATAAAAATTATGTAAATTTTATTTAAAAACAAGACATAAAAAAATAAACAAAACTTATAATGTAATATAATATTAATTTAATTTTTTATATAAATAAATACTAATAATTTTTTATTTATAAATTAAAAATAAATATATTTGAGTACTTAAAAATTTAATAAAACAGTTTTGTTTTTACTATATTAAATATATTAAATAATAATCTTTAATTTAATTAATAGCTACAAATCTGATTTTAACAAAAAATTTTATGTATTATTTATGTGTAAATTTGGTTAATATATACAATTAACCAAATAATTCTTACAAATATATTTATTATATTTGGAATTATTTTACAAATTTTTTTTAAACTACAATTCTTTTTTCTAAAGAAGCAAAAAAAGTTGCAAGTTTTTTTTTTAACTTTTTATTATATTTAAATTTCCAATTATTTTTTAAATTAATAATAAAAAAGAGTTTACAGCTAAATTAATCAAAAAATTAACAGAAATATAGCCAATTATTTATATTATAAATAGATATACAAAATATTTTTAATTTTAAAGATTAATTAAATGAGCAAATAATATATTTTAACAAAAACTTTAAAAATAAATAAAAAATAAAAGAACTAATAATTAGTTATATAATTTATATTAAGTAATATGTAAAAAATATTATTTTTATATTGTTTAAATTTTTTAAATAATTATTAATTTTTTTTTATTCATTTAATAAATGAAACCCAAATGCCACTGTTACCAATAGAATTTTAGCTACTAATTAACATAAAATTACCTTTCTAATTCGTAATATTAATTAGTATATATTATTATTATTTCAATTATCATGTATTAATTTATCAAATTATCAAATATTATTATTCAATTAATAACCCAATTTGTACTATAGAAATTAAGATGATCAAATTACACAATATCCTAAACCATTTAATATTCAAAAATTTACCAAAATGAATAGAAATTGGCCGAAATAATCAATAGTTAGTAGAAATAACTTGTAGTTTATTAAAATGTATCTTTAGTTTGCCAAAATTATAACAAAGAGAAAAGTACAAGTTTAAAAATTACTACAACAAATTATATAAAAGAAAAGCTTTTTTCTTTAAGAAAAATATACCTTACTTTAAATATCTTAATTAAAACAAATCATTCCTTACATATCTTTAAAAAAAATTAAATAAAATTAAATATTTAAAAACCAAATTCTTTAATTATTATACTTAAAAGTCCCAAAACCCAACTAAAATTTTGAAATTGATTAGCTACCAATTTCAATAAACTATTAGTAACTTTAGGCCTGGATAGAAAATGATTCTCTTAATAAAACTTTATTTCTTTTATATTTTTTTTATTTTTTTTTTATTTTTTTATTATAAATTATTAAGATAGCCTATATATGAGATTCCTGTAGAAGAGTTGACTTCTATAGCAAAGTAACTATAGTGAACTCTCTCTATAGTCTCTTTGATTATAGTTACTATTTTTTTATAATCACATTTTTTTAAAAACCAAAACCATTTATATATAATATTATTTCCTTATAGTCACCTTTACTATATATATCTCCTTATAGTTCTTATCTCTACAAATATGATAGCAGAATATAAATAATTTCTACTTTCTATAGTCACACTATAATTATATAATATTAGATATGAACATCAGATGTCATTTCATATTTAATCAGACATGTAAGATACCTCAGATTATAAAAGGTGTTCCAAATATTATTTTAAAATGTCGACATTATTTTGCATTTAAGTATTGCAATAATAAGACTTATATTAATCTATCATTGTTTGCTTTATTCATTAATTTATTATTTTATTAGTATAATTTTAAAAGTTACAACAAGCAAATTGGTGTAAAATAGCATGCTCTGCTTTGTTTTGGTGGCAAATATTGAATAATTGCTCAAGCCACTAAGTAAATTTATTTAGTATTGGTGTAATAATTGCCATAACTATCCAAAAGTAAGTGAAGTAAATTATCATTGTTACATTAATTGTCAAGGCTATCCAAAAGTAAGTAAATCTGATTATTATTGTCATATTGATTGCCATAATTATTTAGAGATAAGCAAATTTGATTAATATATTCATGTAGATTGTCATAGCTGTCTAAAGATAAGTAAATTAATATTGTTGTATTGATTACTGAAACTATCTAAAGGTAAGTGAATCTGATTATTATTGTTGTATTGATTATTGAAGCCATTAGGAAGTAAGTGACTGAATTATTATTGTTGCATTGATTGTTAAAACTATTGGGAGGTAAGCAAACTGAATTATCATTGCCATGTTAATTGTTGTGACTGTTTGGAAGTATTTTTTAAAAATGTAAAATCTCGAATTAGATTTTTACTATCTATTCTGTTTAAATACTGGAAACTCTGCAGCAATAAATAAATTAGGAAATTGTTACTTTTATAGCAAAGGTGTTAATCAAGACATGGGTTAAGCTGTCAAATTATATTAAAAGACAAGTGATGTAAAAAATTCTGCTACAATGAACAATTTAAGTTATTGTTATCAGCATAACAAAGATATTAATTAGAACAAAATTTAAGGGGTCAAATTATATCAAAAGACTGTTGATGCAGAAAATTCTGAAGCAATGATTCGATTAGATCATTGCTATCAATATGGTAAAAGTGTCAATCAGGACATGGATCAAGCTATCAAATTGTATCAAAAAGCAAGTGATGCAGAAAATTCTGAAACAATGACTTGATTAGAACATTGCTACTTTAATGGCAAATACATCAATTAGAACACAGATCAAGCTGTCAAATTATATTGAAAGATGGCTGATGTAGAAGATTCTGAGGCAATGAATTAAATAGGTTATTGCTACTTTAATGGCAAATGCATTGATCAGAACATGAGTGAAATGGTCAAATTTTTTCGAATTGTAGTTCTGAATAATAGTCAAATGTCAGCTCATCTATTAGATATTAAACAAGAACTTCTACAAGAAGTACAAGTTCTTATTGAGCATATTGATATTAATAAGCTATTGGCAATAAACTTTATTAATATTGACAAGTTTGAATCATTATTTATTTATGCCTCAGAAGATGAAATTGTGGATCTTATTAACAACAAGTATAGTAGAAATTTTAATGCAAATGAAGATTTAGAAAGTAAAGATGAAGATGAGTCTTTGCCTTTGCTATCTACACATCAAGATAAAACTGCACTTGAAGATACATTGTGCTATTGTGAAGAACAATATAGTAAAAAAGTTGATTCAGACTTTTTTAAAACTTTAAGAACATTAATTCGTAATATTGTTCTCAAAGTTCAAAAAGAGAAAAAACAGTTGCAAATAGATAGCTTTTTTAAATAAAATATATATAATTGGTTATTATATTATACATGTAATATATAGATCATATAATAAAATATTAATCATTTTTTATAGTTCTATCTCTCTATAGTCAACACAAATATGCTGACCAAAAAGTGTGATTATAAAGAGAGTTCACTGTACACATTTTAGTAAGCTTCCAAATGAGCAATTTGTAAGAAAAAATTGATCTTTATTACAACATAATTACATAAAATAACTGGCAAGAAATTGGCTATTCCACTTATAAGCCCATCAATTCAAATTATAGAAGATAATTTAAAGATAAATTCAGTTATCAGAGGTTCTATTACTTCCAAATAACATAAATTTACATCAAACCAATATTAACAACATCCAAAAAAAAAGACCAAAAACTTTCAATAATACTACCTAGCACAATATATCAAATTAAATAATCTAAATTAAATGCAAATTATGTATTTTTTATACATAACCAGCCATTCAAACTGATTAAAACAACACTATAAATCTATTTTAACAGATATTACAGTATTAATACCAGGAAATAAACAGCAAAATTCACAAAAACCAAAGCTAAAACTATGTACTTTAACAATTTTAAATAACTTAACAACTCTAATAGAAAGCAAAGACAGCAGATTATGAACTTTAGGAAGCACAAAACCATCATGTTCAATTAGGCTTTTTCTCTCTATAAATTTTCTGTATTTAGCCCTTACTATCTAAATTTCAGTATGGTAAGCTGTTCTTAAACTTCGCACAAAATTCACAACTTTTTTACTGACAACCTTAACATCATCAAAAATAGATATAGTTTCCAAGTATTATTCTTTGAATAAAAAATTTTTACACAATACAGTATACACAACATCATCAAAAATACACAAAAAAAGCATATATAAAACCCAAGATAATAGTAGACTCAAACTTAACATAATATTTCACTGAATCAGAAGCAACCTAAGCAAGTCTTTACAAACTTTAGAGTCTATTATATACACAAAAAAGTGATTAAAACTTTCTATTTCCTCACAATAAAAACACAATACACTAAGATACTTCTTATAATATAAACACTTCTGAACAGTAACCAACAGACAACAGTACAAAGTCTTTATAAAATATGAATACAAATCAGTTGTAGACTTATTTGTAAAACCAGCTATTATATACAAATTAAGATATCAAACCAAAACAATACAAACTCAGTCCATATTATCAACCAAGCTTTTGTTAATAATACCAGATTCAAATCTGACCTTCTAACAAGCACAATAAACAGTTCTAAAAACTCCACAAGTAAAATAATGAATATTTTCAGATACTATCACCTTATCAGCTCTAATAAATTTTTCTCTGACAAAAACAGGAAGTACCAAATTTGAATCAGCAATCAAACTGGCCAGCTTATTAGCATGTTTATTGCCCAAAATACTCGAATGTCTTTTAATCTTGCACTAAAAAATATTAAGTCTCTTATTTCTAATAAAATTCACAATACTCTGCCTTTTTATTTAGCAACAATTGCAAAAATCTGGCAAAACCAAATCCAACTTCACAGCAAAATATACAAGACTGTCTGACTGTTTAAATACACTATAACAGAACTATTAGCAGGAATACACTCCAAAGCCAAAACAATTGTCTGCAATTTTATTATTGTAAAGGAAACTAATCTACTAATATTAATACCAACCCCTATATTTAAGTCAAAAAAATGCAGCTGCACTATATTTTATCTTATAAATACCCAAATTTTTCAAAAACCTATCTATATAGACACTAATAACATCCAAATTCACATCAGAAATACACTGCATCATTCCAAAAATGCTATTAGAATTGCAAATATTCAAAAATTGAAAGCCAAAATCAGATAATTCAGTAGAAAAAAGAGATACAAACCTAATTAAAAAATTACATGTTAATTTGAAACAGCTAGAGACTAAACTCCTTAAATTAAGCCTTTTTCAATGACAAAAATTTTTTAATTAAAGACCAACTCTTTTTTATCATACAATTAGTCAACAAACACAACTTCAAACTTCATAAATAAACGTGAAATATAATAAAACTTTGAATTATCCAGAACATAAAACATTGGAATATTACTCAAAAAATAGAATATAGACAAAAAATTGTTGTTAAGTGACATATCACAATCCAAAAATATTCTCACTACACCAACTAAAAAATTGTTAACTGAACTAATTTTTAGCTTTATAGAGTAATGTAAAAAGTAAATAAGAAATCAACTCAAAACCTATAAGTCTAAAAACTTATAATTAAACAGACAACTAAAAATTCCACTAGCATTTAAAAAATTCAACACAAAAGCCATTTTACTCTCAGCTTGTAATTGTTCAAATGATTTCAAACTATACAATAATGGATAATAAAAAGCCTTGTTAAAAAAGTCTTTTAGTAAATCAGCTTTTATCTTCAAACTTTTTCTTATTAGTGTATTTTACTTAATATATATACTCTTAAAAATAAAATTAAACTGAGTTCTATAACTGATTATAGACTATAACACAACTGAGACCAAATAAAAAAACTGTTTGTCTAAGATAGTCTTCTTTAGAACCAAATTAACAAAAAACCTGATATCTAAATGAGTCTTTGCCAAACTGGGTTTAGACAAATCTTTAGAAGACAAAAAAATATCAAAATACTTATAAGACTCTTCTTTTCATGCAATTAAAATTGACAAACCACTAATTAATAACAAAAAATTTCTGCTTTTTGATTAATAAAAATAACTACTGTCTTATTATTATTAATTAGAATATCATTGATTATAAAAAACTATTTACAATGTTTAGAATATATTGAGTAGTTGTTTGATTATTTTCAACCTAAATTGTGTCATTAATAAAAATTTCAACTGCTAAAAATAAAGTTAGTTTATCCTAACTCTTCAATTTGTTAGTTTTGACAACAAACCTAGTATCAATATAATAGTCACACAAACTTTCCTGCCATTTGACTTTATATAAGAGAAGATTATAAAAAATCTTTTAGAACAGAAGAGAAAAAATTTTACTCTAGTTTAGACTATTATGTACATAGTACTCATTTGTCAAACCATAATTAGTCATAATTTAATTAATTCTATTATTATAAATTTTTCCAAAAAATTGAATAAATTATTTGCACATTTTAATCTTAACCAAACTATTTCTTAGAAGTTACCAACTTACAGAATTATAAGCCTTCCACATATTTTATAAGACTAATTAAAGTTTACAGTCTTTTTTCAAAACATTTTCAATTATTAAACCAATGGCAAAAATAAGAGACTGAATAGTAATATCTTTTAACACAGAAAAATTGTCATCACAAAAAATATCAAATTTACTACAAGCCAAAGAGATTCTATTGGAAAGTAACTTAAATAGAATTTCTTAAGTAATCTTAATCAATGCAATTCTTTTAATATTAGTCAGAACACTTTTCCACTTATATGGCTTAAAAATTATTAACACTTAAGCTTTTTTCTAAGATTGAAGTACAGATTTATGTACTAAACAAAGATTCAAAAAGTTCAAAAGCATAATGAATATCAAACTGTCACAATGTCTTTATAGTTTATTTGTAATACCAAACAAACTAACAGTCTTTTTATCAAGTAGGTTTTTGATTACACACACTAAGTTATTATAACTAATAATATTTATAATATCAAAGAATACAATATTATTAACATGAACCAAAGACAGATATTAATGATATCACAGATTGAAAATATTATTTAACACTTCCTTCTTTCTTGTTCAACTCTCCATAATAGTGTCAACTTTAGATTTAATTTCAACAGAATTCAAAATCAAATTACTATTAGCAATTAAATGATTCAATACTATTTTATAAAAAAAACACTCCAATATACTTTTGATTATATGGCCCTTATTAATAGTGTTACTGAAAGATTTTCACACTTTTCAATGCAAAAATTACAACACATACAATAAAAATTAACATTAAAATCATGCAAAAAAAAACCTACATTATTGCACTTAATCAACAAAATCAGCCAACAATCTGGAAATAAATGATCAGCAATCAATCCAATTACAACAAAGAAATATGGCACAATCCAACAGTTTAATTAAGTTGGATACAAAAAAATCTTGGCAAACTAAGAAACACCAATGAAAATGAATGATTGATGCATGTAATCAGATAACAACAGATTTTGTTATGCTCCAAAATTTTTATACACTCTTATTAGAACAATTTAACATTCCAGATCTGCAATCAATGGTTAAAAGTAGTTACCAAGAAATGTAATCAATTAATCTACTTCTAATTATGTTGATCATAATTACAATTAGTATCATTGATTTACAATCAATGTTCTAGATTCAGCCATCTAAATCTGATCATCTAAATTACTAGCTCTTAGATGAATAACAGACTAAGTAAGCTTATCATAAATTGATTAATTAAATGTATATAAATAATTGATGTATTTTAAATAGTTCTAATATAATATGTAGATTTGATATAATTTAGCTATATATACAGCCTCTTTGTCAGCTCAAGAAAGTATTAGTTCAATACTGAGCCAACTCTTCACTATAGTTTTATAGTAAGCAGTTAGTTCTTTCCTCTACTCCTTACACTTTCTCTCCCCTTTTTCTATGCTCTAAATACTTGTCATCATAATCTCAAGTATGCCTTTCCATATTTCTTATCACTATTTGGAATCACTTTATTTAGAACTTCTTACTTACTTGTTAACAAAATTATCAAGCTTTCTATTACTTCTGATCTTTTAAATCATGTGTTATCATCATTTCACATTAAGCCTTGTTTCACCAAACAAGTTGTTAAATCTAAAAATAAGTAATAAAGTATCACATTGTTAAAGAGTAGTCTCAACAATAAAAAGTTTAAGCAAAATCTATTTCAGTTATGTTTGACTTTCATAATTTCTTTTATAATTTCTATAACTTCGTTTTTAAAGTAGGCATTTGAATACTACACCCTTTTGACGACTAATTGAAAAAATTCTGGTTATGATTTTCTTAAGTAGTTTTGGTTTCTTTTTGTTGCTGGTTACATTTTTAATATATATAAAGAGATGTGACTTCTCTTTTCCCCTTTTCAAATACCTAAGACTGGTTCTTGTCCAAAAACAAATAATAATGACAATACTTTCTTTCACTTTTAATGACCTTATTACATACCCCTTTTGCTCTCCCACCTACTGAAATAGTCCATACATTCATGATATGCTATAGTCAGTAGCATAATCATGGTAATGTGTGTTCCAGGTAAAAGTTATTGTTATTAATAAGAAGTTACAAATTCATAGCTTTCATCCGGTAACAACAGTAAAGCTTTCTATTCTTTTGTTGATAGCAGATCTAATATTTATCTCCTCAGCTCTTAAAAACTTAGCAAGTTTACAGGCACAGTATGACTTTCTTGTGCCATAAAAAACAGATCTTATATGATCAAAATCAGCACTTAAATCTAATAAAACTTAAATAATCAAAGCCTTATTATTGTTTAAAGATGCCCAATAACTTATCAAGAAAGTAAACTTGCCATTGAGACCTATTTATAAAGACTTTACAATTTTTGAAACCAAAATTTCTAACTTATAAAACCTAGAAAAATCTTTTATAAAAACACTATCAAAGTTTTTAAATCATTTTTTCTTAAAAATTTCATTGGCTAAAAGACATACTGTTTTGTGAACAGTATTTTACATTAAATTCAGATTTAAAAACCTTTTGAACATAACAAACTCATTAAATAACAATATTGCATTAGCCATTATAGCATCTTTAAACTTATTCTATTTTTTTTTATCAGCATTTTTAATGTTAAATATTCAACAATTTTTATTCACTTGCTTGCACAGAAGATTCAGCTGCATATCTAACAAATTACCTAAATCTACAGAAATAGAAATGGCCTAATGATCAGTGTAAAATAATCTTTAATGTTTACAATATTATAATCTATTACTGTATTAATTAAGTTTAAAGAAACAAACACATAGTTAATTGTCTTCATAACACTCTTAAAATTTTTTCAAGTCAATGTTTTTGCAGTTGAGCTTCTGGCCAATAAATTAACCAATCTCAAACTAAGGCATCTCTTAAAACTAGCACATTTACAGGAGTTATTTTTATTAAAATTACCACCCAAAATAACAAAAAAAAACTTATTTACAGTCTTTGCAATTAAAGAATTAACTTTATTAGCCTGAAATAAACATACAGCCAGTATTGCACTAACATACAGCCCCAGAATTAAAACAGAAAGTCTATTTTTAAAAAGCAAATTGACAGAGAAAAAGTGATCAGAAATCTCAGAAATCTTATATATATGTTATGCTAAGACAATATTCATAATAATCACAATACCAAAACCCAAATAATCAGAGTCTAAACTAGAAACAAACACACAAACACCATTAAACTTATCAGCAATCTATAGACAAATTTTCTTCTTTAATTTTGTTTTAGTAACAATTAAAATTAAATTGTTTGTATTTTTGTGAATGAATAATATTCTTTTGTTTTGCAGGATTGTTTATATCTCTAATATTGCACATGACAACTTTCTATATTCAATTAGTTATTAATAAGAAAAAATATCCAAGCTTAAACCTTTATTGTCTAATTTGGCCAATAATTTTATAATCATATTCAATAAATTACTTAACTTTTCTTTAAACTTCTTAATAGTTAATTGATCTAAAAATATTACTCTTACCATAGTCTTACTACAAGTAACTACATCCAAACTTTCACTTATTACTTTATTTGCTCCTTGATACTGTGATGAAAAAGCAATCAATGGCTAACATTTAAGGCTAGACTGGAAAACTGTTGGCTTAAATACATCTAACCTCTTAGCCAGCTTACTAACTTGCTCTACAAGGCTAACAAGACTGTACTTAAAAGCAACAAACCTGTTATTTATGTCCAAAAAAACCAGCAGGAGAGATTTTGCATCCAAAGATAAACTAATACCAGAAAAAACTACAGACACTACACAAAAAGAGAAACTATTAACAACTTAAACCCAAGTTTTACTTTCAAATAAAACTGAGCAAGCAATTAACATCTGCTTTTTTTTATATATATTCACTAGATGACTTTGATTCTGAGAATATATTATCTGCTTACTGTGATTACTAGAATTCTTATTCACTAAACATATATTAAAAACATGACCAAATTGTTTATACTAAACACAACAGACTAAAAAAAAACCAGTCCAACACAGATTTATATTCTTAAAAACTAGAACAAAACTAATAACAATCTTCTTAAATGTCTTATCTCCAGAACAAACCACAACATATCTATTATACACATATGAATTTAGATTATGACTAATAAAACAAGTCTTCTTATTATAAAATTCTATTAAATCAAAAAAATCATAAGCTGTGATGCTAACTGACAAAGTGTATAGCAAAATCTAATACTGATTTTTTAATACCCATAACTGCTTATTATTAACAACTAACATTATTCATACAGAATTTTTATCCATGAGAACTGATCACTTAAACACAACTAAACTAGCAACCTTAGATAACTCAAACTCAACTAAAGTCTTTTGCCAATGACTAATTAGTTGCATTTTAATTAAAACTATTTTACCAAATTTGAAAAAAACTGATTTTATAGCCAATTTGAAAAGATCAACCAGAATCTCTTTAACAATAATTTTCCAATTTATATGGTTGTTTGTTTTTTTAATATCAATATTAACAAGAATTTTTTTACTAATAACCAATTTTTTAGCCTTTTGCAAACTCAAATTCGAAATAAAAAAATACCTAATTATCTCTAAAAATTTTGAAGAAGTAGAAACTTCTCCAAAACTATCAATTCAATAAAAAATTTTCTTAATTACAATCAATTTATTACTATTAGTTTTGTTTAATACAGCAGATAACTTAATATTTAACATAAAAAATTTAATTAGCTTAAAATTGCACCTATTTAGAACATGTGATCTGACTGTTAGCAAACACTTAGTACCAGAAAACTTAGAAACTAAAAGTGTCAAAATATTATCATTATTATTACTTAAATTGTTAAAAGAAATCTTCTTTGGCTGGCTGTCCAAAACATATGTTTTAGTATATGTTTTCTTAGATGTAATATTATCTATTATATCATCAACTTTTAAAGCATTTAAATCTGTATAGCTGGTTTTTTCTGCAACTGTATTTTTTATGTTTTTTAGGTCTGATATATTACTAATACTGCTTGTTTTGTTGTTCACTTTGCTGCTCCAAAATCTTATAGACTTGTTAGTAATTATATCTGCAAGATTCAGAAGGCCAGCAGATATTTCAACCATATTGTCAACAATAATAGGTTTCTTGGGTTTTTATAAGATGCACTATGCAAATAAGTATTCACTAAATATTTGGTTTTGACACTAAACTGAGTTCTCAACTCAGCCAAACTAGATACTAATTCACTAACAAAAAAGTCTACTGGTTTTATAGTTACAAACAAAGATATGCTAAAAAAAATAATTGTAAAAATAAAGAAGATAAAGAGTAAAAAAAAATTTTTATAGTAAAAGATTTTGAATTAATCAAAATATTTCAATATTTAAATCCCATTTTTCAATCTGTTTGTGCTGATATAATTAAGAATAGAATCATAAAATTCTATGTTTTGGGTAGACAAAAATTAAAAATAAGCACTATCTTTATTATAAAATATCTTTTTTTTTTTATTTATACTTATAATATGATAGGCATATTTAAGTATTATTAAGTCCAAAATTTTTTTACATTAGATTTTTGGACATCTTCTAATAACAAAGTTTTTGTTTTTATTACTATCTATTATATTAATAACAATTAAAATCTTCAATAAACAATAATTAATTTTGGATTAATAAATAAACAACATAATAAAATAAATATTACAAATAGATTTTTTAAAATATTAAAAAATTATAAAATTACATCAAAGATATATATGTATATTTTTACATGAATTTGGGTTAATTAATAGCTAATAATGAAATTGACATATCATATAACATATTAGTATCATTTGAGATTCAGAGTTAATATAGTGTTCATATTATCAAAAATTGTATTTTGTTAATATTGGCTTAAGTTGGTTTTTATTATTGCTCCAAAGCTGAATTTTTGGTATTAGTATTATCTAAGACTTAGAATTATTACAGTGCTTATATTTTTAAAAACTGCATTTTTTTAATATTAGTTTAAGTGATTTTTATTATGTTTTAAGCCAAATTTTTAGCCAAAAAGATTAAGAAAAAAGTTTAAGAAAGAATTATATTTATTTTCTTTTTATACAAGTTTACTATTAATTTTATTAGTAATAATCTAATTTTTTTTGACAGCTTTTTACTATTATCTTTAATAATATTGCAAATAATAGTACTTTTGTAAAAAAACTAGCAAAAAAATTAAAAGAAAAAAACATTTAATAAAACTCAAAAAATCTTTAATTTTAATATTTTGATTATATTTTAAACTTAATAGTATAGATGATTTTAGATAAAATAAAAGATGATGTTTTCAAAATATTTGTTAAAAACCCAAACTGAATATATTTACTTAAAATTTTCTTAATATAAACTTGGTAGAAATTAAAAATTAAAAAATTTAACTTTGTAATTTGTATCTTGTCTCAATATTTTAAGCTCTTTGAATATATTTATAATACATGTTAAATTAAATACTGTAAATTCATTTTGAATTATTCTATTTGGTAGAATTTTATTTATAACATAGTCAAAAATGAATTATCTTTTAAATTAACAAGTTATTTATTTCTAAATTTGTATATTTTGAATACAAAAATTATAATTGTAAATTTATAAGCATTAAATATTCTTACTAGCACTTATATTGACCTCTATTAATATGCTATTTTATATAATTAGTGGGCTGTTTTCAATAAAATTGCTAAATTTCTTGAACTATTTAAGAATATTATAGTTAAAATATTAGCCAGTTCAAATAATATTGCATCCTTGATTATTTCCTTCTTTAATATCATTTTTAATCATGTTAAAGACACAGTTAATAATAATAAATTTAGTAAAGCATTATAATTTTAATAGTTATTTATTTAACATATTTAATATTAAATCTATTACTTATTACAACAAATAGAACAATAAGAGAAAAGTTGGTTAAATATTATTCTAAAACAAATACAATTATAATACTTTGTATTGCATTGGATCCAAGGAGAAAATTCAAGTATTTCACAAAGAGAAAATTTTTGAATAATAATATTAATAAAATAAAAGAATTATAAGTTATTAATTTATTTAAATAATTTTATTTTTCAATTCTTACATGATAAATGAATCTTTAAAATACATACTCTCTTTGAAATAGAGTACATATTAAACATTATATCAACATTAAATGACAGTTTTTTGTTAAATAACAATTTTAATAATACTATAGCATCAGTTATATAATTTATATTAAAAACAGACTTTGACAATAACAAAAAAAAAGAACTTAACAAAATTAATTATTATATCTCTAAAAAAGTGGCCAATAGAAAAATAGATGTAATAATATAGTAAAGAGTATATTACAAAAAATATTTATCTAAATTAATATTTTATTAATAATTTGATATTTAAGTATATTAAACACAATTTTCTTGTTTTGTATATATGGTTTGTAATTATTTAGTAATCCAAAAATTATTTGTTGTTTTTGAATTTACTTTTTTTGCAGATGGAAATATAATTACAAATATGAGATTTTGTTTAATATTGTTACTTATAAAATATAGGAATTATATATTAGTCTATAAATTAGCCAATTAGAATAAGACATAGTAATAGTATTAAAAGCAAAAAAGACAGAATCTTTAGTTTTAGAACTTTTAGTTCTAATTCTCTATCTATCTCTTTATACAATAGTATTCTATAACTTGAAATAGAAATATAAAATATTAATAAAATACTTATTAATTATCACAATCTATCTTTCACTATTAACAATTCATGTTAATAGTTACCAATACTTAATTACACTAAACCAATAGCTTTTGATCACAGCTATTGATAAGATACTAACTTTTTCTTGTCTTGGCTTATTGCTTCATTATTTTTTCATTATTTTTTTTATTTTTTTTCTTGTATTTTTGTTGTGAGTTTATTAATTGATTAAAAAATTAATGCATGAAGTACTGATATTAGGATATAATACTGGTAAAAAACCCAAGTATAAGGGTAAACACTCAAAATTGAGGATAGCTTATCAAGAAATTACTGGTCATCAAGCTGAAAAAGAAATTAATGGAATATAGATATTCCAAAAAGTGACAGACAACCAAGTACACCAATTTAAAAGTTGAAAAAACACTAAAAGCATTACTAAAAAATATATTCATTAAATCTCTGTCCATTATACAAAAGGCTTAACCAAAACTTTTAGATATTAAAATCTTCAGAATTATTAACTATACTGGTTATTAAACACCAAGTTATGAGTTTGTTATTTGTTTTTAAACCCCAAATAATCACTTGTAACAATGTAACCAACTACTTAAGTTAATTATGATATTAACTAAATTAAATTAAAAAAAACCAAAAATAAATCTAGTTTATTAAGTTTCTTAATAATATTATTTAAATTTTGAATATTAAAAATAAAATTATTAAAAAACAACTTAAATTTTTTAATACTATTTTTAATATTAGAATTACATATTTATTATAAAACAACCAAATAATCACATATATTTTTATTCAAAAAAAATGCTTTAACAGCATTAATTTTATTTTATTTATATAATTAAAGTTAATTTTAACTTTAAACAAACAAAGTTTTTAAACATATTAATCAAAAAAAAATAAAGCTTTTAAAAACATTAATTATAAAAAGTAAATATTTTTATACTTTGTAATTCTTTTATATATTTTTAGTTAAAAAAAAATAATCAAAGTAATTAAAAATTAATAAGTTTAATAATAAACTTAATTAAATTAATCAAATTTTAAATTTAAGACTTTAAAAAATTTAATTTAAAATCAAATTTGAGATTAATAACAAAAATGGCCAAAAAAACAACATAAAAAGAAAACAAAAAAGTAAAACTCTTAGCATAAAACTGTTTATTAATCAAAAATAATATAAAAAACTTAAAGTTAACAAAAAATTTAATAAATAATTTAAAAAAATAAAATAATAATATTTTATAATTTTTAAATAAGTAGTT
>JAAOMT010000697.1:0-65858 GCA_016748015.1 Geosiphon pyriformis
AAAAAAAACAAAGCAAAAAAAAAAAAAAAAAAAAAAAAATAAAGAAAAAAAAAAATAAGCCAAGATGATTTGCAAGTTAGTATTCCGTCAATAGCCATAATCAAGAGCTATTGTTCCAGTGTGATTAAGTATCAATTATTATCAACATGAAGTGTTGATAGTGGCAGTGGGTTTGAGATAACAAACAGTTATTTATTTGTGGTTTGGAAAGTTGTCCAGATGAAATCTAAACTGAAAGATCTGTCTTTTTAGCTTCTAATCCTACTGCTATATATACATAATTGAGATTCCTCAATTCCTTAATTCTTCACAACAGGAATCTTGGAATTCCTGAAATCTTGCAATTCTTTTGAGAAGAATCCTGGAATTCTGGAATCCTGCAATTTTTTGTGAGAATCTTGTAATTTCTGGAATCCTGCAATTTCTGAAAAGAATCCTGGAATTCCATATTTTACTATGTCTACTTCTAATTGGTTAATAACTATGCTAATATATATTCCCTATATTTCTATGAGTAACACTATATGTCAGTAGTGTCCTGAAGAAAGTAGAAAATTGCTTGCATGGCTCTACCATCGTCCCAGTTATTGGCTGTAATTGCTTTAGCTACATCATTCAGCCAGACATGAGTGTCGTTTTTTTCACCAGTGAATTTATTAAGCTTCGTGATTGGTGTATATCCCATGTGTTGTTGTTGTTGCAGTACAGGTGGCTGATGAATTTGTTGAAGTGGTTGTTGGGATGGCTGTTATATGGGTTTGGCTAGTGGCTAATTAATGATGATTTCAGGAGGTAAGTTTTGTTGATTAATTAAGTCGGGGTTTTGGTCATTCTGATTTGGCTGCATTTGAAAATTCAGAGTTTCAATTTCTAGATTTTCTAAATTTAGATTTTGCTGAGTCTGGAAATTTGGTGTTTCAATGTTCAGGTTCTCTGGGATTGGGTTCTGGTAAGTAAATTCTTGATCTTCAGATTCTTCTTCCTTTTCTTCTTGTTTTTCTTCCGATTCCATTACTTCCCAGAGACTTGTGGTTCCAAAATCTAGTCAGGGTGGCAGAGATCGAAATTCAGATGGCATTGGCAATCGGGACTTAAATCCTTCAAAATACGCACTATATGGTCCTAAAAAATCTTCTTTCTTTTGTTTACTCTGAAATGGGAATTGTCCAAAGGTTGATGTCATGTGTAATGTGGACATGCTTGTTGATGTGATGTTAATGGCACTTTCAGATGTATAGTGGTATGATGGATTTGTTGGTGATTCAACTCTGGTTTTCTTTCAAGTGGATAGTTGTATTTGTTTTGGTGTTACTGCTGGTATTTGTAATTTTTTTTTGCCTTTACTAGTATAAGTGATTGGGTATCTTTGTTGTGTGTGATGTTCAATTTCTTTATTAATCTCAGTAATAATGAATGTGAAATTATAATTTGTTGGTAGGCTGGTGTTTTGGATTAATTCGTGGTAAAAAGTTTCTCTTGCTGATTCAGTGTTTACTGGTGTTTCTAAGAAATATGCTATTCTGTTATTAATGTAGAAATTGAAGGCTGATTTTACTAATATATGATTTTGGTTTAATCCTAAGTGTTGACAGTAGTGTTAAAATAAAGATTTTGTGAATCCTAAATGGTTTGCTCCTATACTTTCTGATTCTGCCACTTTTGGGATGAGTGTAGTTGGTGCTAGTTCTCTGTAGGATTATACCTCACAGGGAGCACCAAATGTTACAGATAATTATTTGGGGTTTCAAGTCAAATAACAAATCTGTAACTTGGTGCTGGGTTGGTATTCTGGTGTCAATATCTGAAGGTTTTGTTGTGGAGTCTTTTGTATAATAGACAGAGATTCAAGTGTTGTCTTTCTTATAGCCTTCCGGAATCACAATTTCATCAAATTTCTTTCTCAGCATAGTGACCATTAATCTTGGCAAAGATGCTCTTCTGGTAAGCTATCCTTAAATTCTCAATTCCTATACTCTTCTTTTGGGGTTTTTTACCAGGCTATTTTTGACATTAATAACTCAGTGCTTAATTTTTAATCAGTTTAATAAAACCAATGAAATGACAAAACAAAAAAAATAAAAGAAAAAATAAAGAAATAAATGAAAGCAATTGCAAGTTAGTATTCTGTCAATAGCCATGATCAAGAGTTATTGTTCTTATGTGGTTAAGTATTACTTATTATCAACACTTTATATTGATAGTGGAGAGTAGATTAAGATGATAAATAATTATTTATTGATATTTTTGAATAAAAAGTTGCTTAGATCAAACTGAAAGGTCTGTCTTTTTTACTTCTAATGCTACCACTATATATACATAATTTGGGTTCTACAAAATCAGTTACATTTCCAAGCAATGTGCTATAATTTCTCAAGCAATGCTCATATTGTTGAGCAATGTGCTGTATTTTCTTAACATTGCTCCATATTGCTCCATATTGCTGAGCAATGTGCCATACTTTCTAACATTGCTCCATATTGCTGAGCAATGTGCTCACGTGCTAACTACTACTTTCCTATTGGTCTACTATTTTCTTATATCTGTTTTTCTTTTCTATAAGTAACACCATAGACTCATTAATGGTTGAATTAGCTTATTGTTTAACATTTAATTGATTTTCTGTTGGATGATTTCATGATTGGCTAGTAGTACTCAATATGCTTTTTGCTTAATTGGCATTGTATTTCCAGTTTTTATCTAATGTTGAATAATGTCAATTCTGCCAAATTTGTTCTCGCTGGTAAAGATGTTGTTAAAATTGTTTAGTAATATTTTAAGCTGCATATGTTATAGTAGATCTAAATTTTCCAAGTTCATCTGTTTCAATTGTTCTGGTTGGAGCAGATAATATTCTTCTCATCCATATATTGTTTATAATGTGATATCCACATATTCACACAGTTGTGGAAAGTCTAAAATAGTGTTTGGTGGTTGTTTTTCAACTTCAGTGCTTAAATATCTGATGGTAGTTTTTTTTAATATTTCTATAACATCTTCTGTTGTGTTGTAGATGGGAATTTTAATATGTTTTGGGCTTTTGGCTGGTATGTAGAGATTGGTAAGTCTAATTTTTTTTGATTCACACATAGTAGTTTCTGCTTTAAAAATCTAAGCTTGATCTTTTACTCTTTTTTTTATGTCTAACATATACTGATTATATGGTGGAATAAAAATTAATTGACAAGTAGAGATAATTTTTTCCTTGTCAATAATCTCATTTTCTGCCATATTAACTAGTACATTTATTTTACTCATGGATCTAAATCCCTGTATTTCTCTAACTGTAATCCCTAATTTTTTTCTGTTTTCCACTAATACTAATTGAGCTATTTTAACCAAAAGCAGGAATATTGCCTGTGCTATCTTTTCATTTAGCTCTATGATATAAGTCTTTTCTGAGTTATTCTGTAGTATTGCAATGATATTTCTTATATATCTTGTGTTAATTATTTCTCCTTTGATATTAATTCTTTTTTTTGCTAAACTATTCTTAGATGTTAATTGAATTATTGTTGTTGCTAAAATTTCCAGTGCTATTTTGAGATCAATATAAGTATGTAAATATGGTTCTAATTTTATGGCTTTTTTTTCCAAATATTTCAAATTAAACCCTATATTAATATTATACATATGTTCAGGCATAATACTTTTATTATTATCACTAAACTATTTAAGTTCCTGCTCCTTGGTGAGGTCAGAAAGTGCGATATATTGTTTGGTGTTTGAATTGGAGTTTGAATTATTGTTATTTTGATTGCCATATTGAATGGAACTGGAACCATTATTTTTGTCATTGTCATTGTCAGAGTTTGAATTGGAATTAAATGTTGATTCTGATTCTGATACACAGCTATTAATTGGTTCTTTTTCCTCTGAAATTGTGTAGATCATGTGTGATAGTGGATTGTAGATAAGATCACACTCATTACAATATTGAAAGTTACATGAAATCAAATAATAGTCACATAATCAGATGTTTAGTTGTTTTAAATGCTGTTTCTGTTCTTCTTTTGTAAGTGCTAAATTCTGATAGTGCTTGTGAAACTCCTCTGGGCCTGTCTTTATATTGAGAAAAACATTTGGATTTGGAATAAGGATAATGTTGACTGGTTTTGAAAAATTATTTTTAATTTCCAAGATTTTATTGGGCATGGTTTCTTCAACTTTGGCATTTGCTATTTGCCAGATCTTGTCTTTGTCATGTGAGTAACTGTTCAAACAAAAGATTGCTTGGTGCCATGCTGCAGTAATGGGAGTCTTACAACTTACTCAGTTGCTAATAAGAATCGTGTACTAGCACAAAATATTACACATTCCTTCTCAACCAGAAATGTCATTTTATATTTCTTCGTCGAGCAACTGTTCTCTACAAGCAAGACATGGTTCATTGTCCTACTTGCCTTGTCATTTTGGGTAATCATACCATTCTCTGTAACATGGCTTGTAGTAATAGTGAGTTTACATCCAGTAGTCTTTATTGGGTACTATCCAAGCTTCCATGGAAGAAAGTTTCTTGCTGTAATCTTGGCACTTAAGTAGAATATATGGTGATTTTTTAATGAGTTCATGTAAGTATGATTGTTTTCAGCCATTGGTTATTTCTTCTGTGGCTGTGAATTCTTTATGTTTATTCTCTTTTTTTTTTTCCCTTTGTTATCTCAAGAAAATACTAGTGATAGCTTATTGTAATTGGTGTAAAATATTTTAATTACTATTCTTTTCAAAAAATAACCAAAAAATCTAAAAGTAAAGAGATAGTTTATACTGTTAACAAATAATAACACATTAATATAATTTTATATCTTATGTCAACACTTTTAGAATTTGATATTAAGTATTAAATATGCTCTTCAGTTACATTTTATTCAATAATCTTCAAATACTACAATTACATAAATCAAAAAAAAGTAAGGAAATATCAACAAGTAATTTTTTATTTTAAAATGTTCAGATACTTAAAAGTAGAAAAAAAGAAATAAATAATATAAAAAGAATTAAAATAATAATTGTTATTTTATTTTTTTTATTTAATCATTAATACTATTATAGTTAAGAGACTCATTGCTTATATAGTTATTAAAAATAATCAATAATCAAGTTAATAATTAATCCAATAATTAGATTAACAGTCAGATTATTGATTAGATCAATAATTATTATTTAAAAATAAAATGGCTAATTATATAATATCAGTGACTAATATATGTGATAATTAATAAAAAGTATGATTTTTAACTGTAATAATATCCTTAAATAGTTCAAAAAATTTAGTAATTTTATTGAAAACAGCCCACTAATTATGTAAAATAACATATTAATAAAGGTCAATATAAGTGTTAATAAGGGTGTTTAATGCTTATAAATTTACAATTAAAATTTTTGTATTTAAAATATATAGAATTAGAAATAAACAACTTGCTAATTTAAGAAATAATCCATTTTTAATCATATTATAAATAGAATTCTATCAGATAAAACAATTTAGAATGAGTTTACAGTATTTAATTTAATATGTATTACAGGTATATTTAAGAAGTTCAAAATGTTAAAACAAGGTACAGATTATAAAGTTAAGTTCCCTAATTTTTAATTTATACAAAGTTTACATTAAGAAAATTTCAGATAAATATATTCAGTTTGGGTTTTTAAAAAATATCTTGAAAACATTATTTTTTATTTTATTTAAAACTGTTTATATTGCTAATTTTAGAATATAATTAAAGCATCAAAAGCAAAAGTTTTCTGAATTCTATTGAATGTTTTTTTTTCTAATTTTTTTACTAATTTTTTATAATAATACTATTATTTGTAATATTATTAAGAATAATAGCAAAAAGCTGTCAAAAAAAATTAGATTATAACTAATAAAATTAGATTATAACTAATAAAATCAATGGTAAATTTGTATGAAAAGAAAATAAGTGTAATTTTTTCTTAAACTTTTTTTTAAACTTTTTGGCTAAAAATTTGGCTTGAAGCAATGATAAAAACCATTTAAATTAATATTAAAAAACTATAGTTTTTGATAATATAGGCACTGTAGTAACTTTGAGTCTTAGATAATACTAATGCCAAAAATTTAGCTTTAAAACAATAATAAAAACCAACTTAAATCAATATTGAGAAAATGTAATTTTTGATAATATAAGCATTATAATAACTCTAGGCATCAAATAATGCTAATGCTGAAAATTCAGCTTTAAAACAATGATGAAAATCAACTTAAGCCAATATTAAAAAAATATAATTTTTGATAATATAAGCACTATAATAACTTTAAACTTCAGATAATACTAATATATTATATAATATGCTGATCTTATTATTAACTATTAATTAATCCAAATTTATGCAAGAATTTATATACATATTTTTAATGTAATTTTATAATTTTTTAATACTTTAAAAAATCTGTTCACAATATTTATTCTATTATATTATTTACTTATTAATTCAAAATCAATTATTGTTTATTAAAAATTCCAATTGTTATTAATATAATGAATAGTAATGAAAACAAAAACTTTGTTATTAGGAAATATTTAAAAATTTAATGTAAAAAAAATTTTGGACTTAATAATATTTAAGTATGCCTATTATATTATAAGTATATGTAAAAAAAAAAATTTTATAATAAAAATAGTGCTTATTCTTAATTTTTGTCTACTTAAGACATAAAATTTTATGACTTTATTCTTAATTACATTAGCACAAACAGATTGAAAAGTAGAGTTCAAATATTAGAATATTTTGATTAAAATAGAGTTTTCTACTGTAAAAAGTAGTTGCTAATAATTGATAAACCAAATAGTAATTATGTTATAAAGTTTTTTATTATTAATGTTAATAGCAATTTTCTAGTTAGATTAACTAAAAATTATAAAAAAAAATAACAAACTTACTTGTCAAACCATTTTTTTAATTAACTTGTAATCTTTTTGAATATTTTGTTTTTTTTTATAATATTTTTCTATTATAACATATACTGTCTAGTAAAAAGTCTCTAAATAGTGTCATAAGAGTTTAATAGTATTTATAGTTCTACAAAAAAATGGTTTATGCACATATTTTGAGACTGTATATTTAGCTGTTTTTTTTGTTCACTTAAACTTATTAAAATAGTCTTATACTTTATTTTAAAAACTACATTTACTAAATATGTTAATATTTGAACTATTTAGATTATTAAATTCTGTTATTTTGGATTTTAAATCTTTAGCAACATTGGATAATACTAACAATAAATTCATTTTGATAAGTTGGTAAGTAAAGTTATTATATATATTTAATTTTATATAATTTTTTAACTAATTATAATAATTAAATAAAGTAATAATTGATAAATAAGTAGTATAAGTTATATCTTTTTTAATTTTATTGAACTTCAACAAGTTTGTGAATTTTAAACCAGACTTGAACTGAATTCAAATTTGTCAAAAAAGCTTAATGCCAAATTTAAACTAAACTTACTTTAAAAAATTGGTTTGGTTTAATTTAATTAGAATCTTAAGTATATTTGTTATGCTTATATATTTTCAAATTGTGACTAATAAAACAAATTTTTCTACTATATAATTCTAATAAATTAAAAAGCTTATAAATAGTAATATTAACTAATAAAATATACAGTAAAGCTTAATAACAATTTCTAAATATTTATATTTATTTATTTTTAACAGTTTTAGTCCACAAACAGAATTTTTTTCATGAATACTAATTATTTAACTGTAACCAAATCAGCAATTTTAGCAAATTTAAACTCAACCAAATTTTTTTTTAAAGACCAATTAGCTATATTCTAATAGAAACAATCTTATTAAACTTAGAAAAAACTGATTTTATAACTGATTTAAAAAAATTAACTGAAATTTCTTTAATAATTATTTTTCAATTTATATAATTATTTATTTTTTTAATATTATTATTGACCAGAATTTTTTTATCAATAACTAGTTTTTTAGTCTTATTCAAACTTAATTCAGAAATAAATAATAATCTAATAATATCTAAAAATTCTAAAAGACTGAATACTATTACAGTTTAAAAATTTAGCAAAAAATTATAAATAATATAATTATTCAATTATAATATAACACAATAATAATCTTAGAAAAGTAATAATTAATATAATAACAAGCACTATTTTATAATAGTAGTAAGCACCAGCTTGCAATAGTGCTCAATACCAACTGGTAATAACAGCAACACTTAGATTGAAATATTAAAAAAAAAGTATTACAATATGTTTTTTTATAAAACTATAAATATATATATATATAATAGCTTTAATATTAAAAAAACAACAATTTATTAAACAATTTATCTAATAGTTCTATTTTAATTATCTTTTAAATTTTATTTTTAAAATAAATATTTACAAAAATCCTTAATCAAAAAAAATATTGAAAACTAAATTATTATAATCTAAAATATTTAAAAACTTACTTATATTATTTATTAAATAAATTTTTTAAAAAAATAATTTCTGATCAAAATTATTTATGTTATTACTAATTAATAAAAACTTTATTATAAGAATTAAGAAAAGTATTAAAAATTATTAATATTTCATGTTTTTAGATTAGAAAAACATATTAAGCAATTGCAAAAATAGTTTCAAAAAAGACTTTAGACAGCAGATAAATTTTAATTTAGTTTCTGAAAAAAGTACATAAACATATACATAATAATCAAAAATTAAGAAATAACTTATATTATAACATTAAAAAAAGTCTTTAATATAATAGTAATATTATCATACAAATAGAATTAAAAAATTCATGAAAGACTAATTGCAATTAAAATAGAATATTAGTAATTAAAATAATTAAGAAAACTATTTTATAATAATATCTTTTCAAAATCATTGATATAATAAAATAAATTTTTTATTAACAATAATTTATTACTAAAAGTCTTGTTTATTGTAAAAAGCTTAATATTTAATGTAAAAAATTTTTTCAAACCAAAACTTTTAATTTTTTTGTTCTATAATTTGATTAATAACAATTTTTAAAATTCATTAAACTTAAAAACTAAGATTAATACATTGTTATTATTATTTAATTTATTAAAAAAAAGTTTATTTGGTAGTTGTTCCAAAATATATGTTTTAATACATGTTTTTCTTAAAATTATATTATTTATTATTTTATTAGTTTCTAAAGTATTTAAGTTTACATAACTAGTTTCTTTTGTAATTGTGCTTTTTATGTTTTTTATGTTCAATACTTTACTAATATTGGTTTTTTTATTATTTACTTTACTATTTCAAGACTTTTTGCAATTATTATTATTAATATACAAATTGTTAACAAAAAAACCAGTTAACAAGTTTATTATACTATTAGTAACTTTAAACTCTTTGGTTTTTTATATAAAGCATTACAAGAATAAAAACTTTTAATATGCTTTTTTTTAGTACTAGACTAGATTTTTAATTTAACTAAACCAGAACCAAAACCACTAATAAAAAAACTTACCAGTTCTATAACAACAAAAATAAATGTATTAAAAAAAATAATTGCAAAAACAGAAGAGAAAAAAAAAACCATTTCTTTAACTATTTTATATTTTTGTTGTAATTAAAAGATTAACAAAAGAAAAATTTTTTTATTTAATTATATTTATATATTGTACAAATTAAATTTTTAATTAAATAATAATAATTAATAATAATTTTTTTTTGTTTATTTAATAAATAAGATCCAAATACTGCTTAGTACAATACATTAAATAATTAATCTAAACTAAGTGTAAATTATGTATTTTCTATATATGACCAGCCACTCAAGCTGATTAGAACAACATTAAGCACCTATATAACCAAGACTGGGTTTCCAATATCTGAAAAAAATAAACAAGATTTATATAATTCAAAACTAATACCAAATGTCTCAACAATACTAAGCAATTTGATCACACCAACAAAAAACATTAAAAACAGTCCAAAAACCAAAACCAGAGCCAAACCATTACATGATACTAACCTATTCTTTTCTATAAAAGCACAATACCTAGCACAGACCAACCAAATCTCATCTTTAAAAGCAAAACAGAAATTATATACAAAGTTCACAACTTTCTAATTCACAATCTTAGAATTTTCAAAGACAAATACAGTTTCTCAAAGCCAATTTTTAAAGACAAAACCCTTACAAAAAGCCATATATACTGCAATATTTGAAACACAGAAAAACAACAATTAAGACATACATAAAGAAGACCAAGAAAGACTAGAAATTGCATTCCAAGCAGTTGTATGGGCATCTAATAATTGACAATAAGCAGAAACATCAACCATACAAAAAAAACATGATCTAAAACTTCAATATTGTCACAATATAAACATAATACACTGGAATAATACTTGTTATATAGATGCTTCTAAACAGCAACTGGTAGCTGGTAATGCAAAGCTTTTATAAAATATGTGTGGGCATCAACAATAGACTTACTAGTAAAACCAACAGCCATGTGCAATTTGGGATATTATACCAAAAATAAGCTAAGCCAATTAATATCTGATAACAAACTATTATTCAAAACTCTAGAACTAAAACCAACTTCTCAATATACACAATAAATAGACTAAAAGACTTTATGAATAAAATGTCTAGAATTATCAGAAATGATATTACTCTCAGCCAACATATAATGTTCTTCCAATTAGGAGAAAAAATACCAGAAAGAAAGAGAAACAGCATTAGTAAGAGTGTTAGCACATATATTATTTAAACACCTAAATAACCCTTAACTTTGTGTCAGCTAATATTTAAATTCTTTTTCTGAACAATATTTATGATGTGCTAATGCTTAATTTAACACTAATTCCAAAAATCCAAATACACTAGACCCAATTCTGATTTGTACACATCCAAAACAGTTTGACTGCCTATCATAATATAAACTAAGCTAAGAGAAAAAACACACTTAAAAGCCAATATAATAGCCTGCAACTCCATCAAAATAGAAGATATTAAACTGAAAACTCTAATTCCAAACTCAAGTATATGTTTTCAAAAAAAACTGCTGTATTAGTCCTTATATTAACACTTCCCAAATCCTTTAAAGATCTATTTGTATAAACAAAAAGACAGTCAGCTATAATATTTAATAAATTATTATAAACAAATCCAAATTTATAAGACTTCAAAACATTCAAAGATTTAACTACATCCAAAGAAGAGAAACAGATGAAAAAGGAAGCTATACTACTAAGGAAGTTAATAAAAAGCTTAAATCAGTCAGAAACAAAATCATGTAAGTCCAATCTTTTTTAATGTTTGAAGGTTTTTTAATTAAAAATAGTACTATTATGACTATAAAGCTGTTCAATAAATGCTATATTATATTGCCAAAGTAAAAAAAAACCTGAAAAACCCAGATTTGTCAAGAACAGCTGACATAGAAGTATCACCCTGAAAATAAAAAAAATTGTACATTAGACCATTCAAAGACAAATTGTATTCAAGAAAAACATAAATTACATCTGCCAAAAAATTATTAGACAGACTGACCTTAATACAAGCCAGAGAATTCAAAGAATAAAACTGAATGCCAGCACAGAACTTGTAAGTTATAAGACCTGTATGAAAATAATCAACCCAAAATCCCATTAGAATTTGCAAAACACATAATAGAAGCCAACTTGTCTTTAGTTTAAACTTGTTCAAAAATCTTAAAATTATACAAAAAAGAATAGTAGAATGTATTATTAGAGAAATTAAAAGGCAGACCAGCCCTCAACTTTAGATTTTTGCAAATTAATAATTTGGTTAAATGATAAGTAATAATTGTAAAAAAATAATACTTATTAATTAATAATAAAAATTATAAAAGTAATTTTATGTTTTTAATATATTAAATTTTGTTTGATAATAATATTTATATTTAAATTAATAAAATTTACAGTTTTTTACTTATATATAATTTTATTGATTTTTTAACATTGTTATTTTTTTAATTGAATTTTTTATATTATATTTTTTTATTATAAGCTGGATTTTTTATTTTGTTTTTTTTAAAAATATTACTTTATAATTTATTAAAAATATTGTTTTACAAATAAAATAAAATTTTTACATTCAAATAATATAAAATATTAAGTATAAACAAAATTTTATAATTATTTTTTCAATTTCTAATAAATAAAAAATTTTTAACAAAAAAATAATGAATTATATTTAATTATTTATTTTAATTTTAATTTTAATTTATATTTAAATAATAAATTATTTATACTGTTTAAAATTATTATAAACTAATTTATTAATTTCATTTTTTATGTTTTAAATATAATTTTGTTTGCTGTATTTAATTATATTTAATTCAAAAATAAAAATAAATTATGTTTTATAATTTTAATTATTACTGTAAAAAACAGTTTTTATTATAAAAAAACAGATTTTAAGTTTGGATTTAATTGTGTTTAATATGAATAATATTATAACATATTTTATTAACAAAATAAAAAAGTCTAAAAATAATCTTATAATAAATAATAATAAACTAAATAACAAAGTATATAATAATAATCTTGATTAGTTAATAACTTTGTAAAACATGGGTGCTTAGACATTATCACCAGCCCCAATTCATGTGATAATGGGTTTTCATCCAATCATTTTTCTTTAAGTCATTAAATTTAATATTAACAGCTAGTGTACTTTCTTTATATTAGCGTCCAAAATATTTTTTACCACTTGAACGTGAACCTTGCCATTCTTTAGCCACTTTTACTCGCAAAACCCCTTACCATGACCACCAGTCACTCTTCAAACCTTACTACCACCGCAATAACCCCAAGATCTACTTCCTCATTTTCAGAAGCCTCAAATAATCTGGCCGCTTCACTAGTTCCGAAACCCACTTTTTCTTCGTCAAAGCAAACCAAACGTCCAAAAGTCCCAAACATTGAAATATTTCGTCGTCTAGTGCTACTTTCAGATGGTCGAGACAAAACCCTTAAAATTATACAGTATAGTGCTAAATTATATCTTTGGGCTGTCCTTTCTCCAAGCTCCCTCTTGGCCAAGCACCGGCTTCATACATCCGTCTCATCTACAATTAAACCGCGTCTGAGTGCCCTCACTTCCCACTTTTCTACAACTCGAAAAATATTTCGTCTAGCTCATTTTCTCGAACCTTATACCGAATTTCGTGATTACGTGACTGGCGCAAATGCCTATCCCTATGATGTCGCAGAGAGACTTATATATTATATAGGCTTTATTAACTCCATAGTTGGAATGTTAAATGACTTTTTCGATGATGTTTATTGCCTGGGAAAAATTGGAGTATTTAACAAAGGAGTCGCCAAAAAAGCCGAGCCAATAGCTATTCGTTTTTGGTTTTTCAACATTTTACTGGATATTAATAATTGCTTAATAAAGATTTGGTTGGTAAATGCGGCTATGCGCAACGTGAAAGGCAAGGGCACTGAGGAAGAATTGAAGAAATTAAAAGGAAAAAGGTACTGGTTGATATATAACTTGGCAAAATTTTCTGCGGATCTTGGATTTTGTGGTAGGTATTTGATTGGAGAGTGAAAGAAGTGAAATTTGATTTTAATTTGATATTGTTTCTCGAGGATACCCCTAAGTTGACGATTACAATCTGAGCCCGAGAATTTTCAAACTTCGATTATATTGCGGAGGGCACACATTTAAGCAATCAAAAATTTGAATTTTCTAAATAATTCATGGCATAACTCTCATGTCATCGCATTTTCAAATATTAGGATATGATTTCTTCGGATTCCAATTCTCTGATGGGTGGCAGGCGATCACTGGTTTGATTGCTGGACTTTTGAGTAAGTTGTAAATAGATTGAGCTTTATGAAATTTTGATTCGACTTTCGAGATATATTAATTATTATTAATGACCTTGCAAAGGTTTTAACAAACTCTGGATTCGTGTTGCGGAAAAGAGTTAAAAGAAAAGATATTATGTTCTAAATCCAGAAATAACTATCAAATTATACCTCTTTTATTTGTTATCCAATTTTTGTCAGAGTTATAACCAATTTCCTGTTCAAAGAATATGTATATATAGATTTCATAAGTTTTGCCAGTTTCATTAAAGAAACAGTTTTTAAATTTTTATGTTACTGATGATTTTAAATTTAATAATTTATAAATAACAATATATGTGGTGTGTTGCAACTAAATGAACCTGTAATGTCATTTAAGGCATCAAGTTTTAAATATTACTTTTATTATTATCTAAATTGTGTTAGTTATAAAATTCCAGTTCTTAACTTCATTTTTATAACATAAAATCTTATTAACAATATAAAATGTAATCTTATTTTAATTGATTTTTGTAAATTATAAAAAATATAGTTTTTTTTATTTAAATTGTTAATTTTACTTTTTTTTTAGCTATAATTTTTTAAAAATGATCTTTTTTTATCTATATTAGCATTAAAATATTTTTTACAAAGTATTATTTAATTTTGGTAGCTTTTTTTTAATATAAAAGTATTTATAATTTGTTTAAAAATATTTTAATATTTAATTTATTAAATTAAGCAAAAATATTAATTATTTAAATTCATAATATCTATTATTATTATATATATTGAAATAAAAATCAAAATATATACAACAAAAATTAAAAATTAATTAATATCTTTCTCTCGTCAATCCCCTGGCCACACCGAGAGCAAAGTTATTCTGCCAAAGAAGTACATTTCCTTTATTCCTTTTCCCTTTTGTTTTCGTCGCTATTTCTTTGAACACACCTATATTTGTGACTATGGATCCGGCTGGCTCTTCTGCTGGTGTTTCGGGCTCGATTTTGACTGGGTTGGGGTTCCGGTCAGGCTCTAAAAAGAAGGCTCGCGTTGAGAGTGTTTACTCTCGTGGTGCCTCTTTCAAAAAAGTGAGGAAACCTGTCGTGTCCGGTACCATGATAGATTCTTCAGCTGGACTTTTGTATGCAGACCTATTGCTGGCTGATGGCAGTGAACATAAGGCATCTTGGGGTAGTGAAGTGGAGAACAAGAGTAACAATGTCAGTGAGGTGTCCGACTTGGAGGATATGGAAAACTTGGTTGCCGAAGAAACTAGTTACATTGATTCCAATGCCTCTGGAAACGATGACTTGATGGATGACGTTACTCCAAGGAAGACGAGAACAAGGACGTATGTCTTAGACAAGCCACCGAAACAACCTTTTTTCAACCTGGAAAACGACGACAATAGTGTTTTGGAGCTCTCTCCTTGCATGTTTGTTGGGTCCAATTAGTTGCCGCCACTCAAGTCACGTGGTTTAGAGTGTCATCGTTTCGAGCCAGTAAAATCTTTCGCTTTGGATGTGGAGTTGTCAGCTGTGCCTGGAAAGTCAAATAGTGATAAGTTATTTAAGATCAAAAAGATTTTTTATAAAATTGATGGTTTTGGGGGTGCTTCAACTCCCTCAAAATTTCCTGGAGTCATTAAGTCAACTTTCACAAGTAAGTCTAGTTTGGTTAAGGCTAGAGAGTTGGTAATCTGTAAAAAAATCATTGTGAATGATAATCTCAAAAAAGTAAACATTCATTCGAATTGGAAGGTGATTGTCAAGGAGATCCCAGTGGATTTTCCCAAATTGGCAGTGGATTGGGTGTTTTTTAAATTTGGAAAAATTGTGTCAATCAAGATGCAGCTTATTGGTCTTTGGTAAAAAACTTTGGTGGAATTTGAATCATCAGAGGTAGCTGATTTGGTCGCAGTTAGATGGTTTGTTTTTGTGGAAAAAGATTCTGTTTGTGTGGCAAAAGCTGTTGATAATTAACAAATGTGGGTATCTAGGGATCAGCATCGGGTGTTGCTTTACACTCTTTCAGTTGGCACCACCATCCATGATTTGTCTGAATTGGTAGAATTATATGGTGAGAAAACTTGTCATATTGGCCATAATCCTAATTTGTATGTTCATAATAGATGTGTTGTAATTTGTTTTGGTGATGAGGCATCCAAGTTGGCTGCTATTGGTACCATTCCAGTTTTTAAAGATGTAAGTTTGCATTGGGCTGGTTTTTTTTTGGCCAGTTGCACTCGTTGTAAACAATTTGGTCATGTTATGGTCAACTGTTCCTTGGGTGAGTATTCTGGTGTTTGAGAAAAGAGGGTGGTTTCTGAACAAGATTGGATTTATTTAGCTAGGATATATAAGAAAAAGTTGGCTCCTATTGCTCGTCTGGTTTCATTTGGTGGTAAAACATAGGCCCAAGTTGCTGGTGGCTCTTCTTCTTGTGTGATTTCCTCTCATTCTGGTTTGGCTCATTCTTCAATGGTGACTGACTTTCCTACTGTTTCTCATTTGAATGACTGGCTGGCAATTTTGGAGCACTCTTTGGAGCTTTTGACTGACCGTGTTTCTGGCATCTTGGTTTGACTGGAATCTATTGATTTGGTTCCTATGGTGACTCCTTCTCTGAGTCTTCTTTCTGTTGTTTCTGAAACTTTGACTTCTAATGTGGATTCTGATATGATTATGGATACTGCTTTGGTCTTGTCTGGTGCTCCTTCGTCTGTCATTCATGATGCTGTTGTTGAGCTTAGCTCTAGTAGTTCCAAAGTCCTTACTGCCAAAGTGGGTGGTTTGAAAACAAAATTGATTGCTTTGGAGGCCTCAGTTGGTTCAGTTTTGGATAAGTTAAATATCCTGTGCTCTGGTTCGGGTCTGTCAGTTCTCCTGTCTTCTTAATGACTTACTTAATTTGAAAAATTGTCACATGTAATGTCAGGGGTATAAACAATTCTGCAAAACAGAAAGATGTCATTTGTTGGCACAAGGATATGAACAATTTGATTTCTATTGTTACCGAGACCAAGCTAAAGGGTAAGGTCTGTCCATGGATTGCAACTAAGTTTGATGGTGTTCGAGTCTTTACCTCAGATCAAGATTCTGGTAATCTGGATTTGGGTGTTGCTATTGTTGTGGACAATTCTCTGGCTCATCATGTGTGTAAGATTTCTGAGGTGCCTGGTCAGCTTCTCTCGATTAAGTTGCTTTTTAAGAACAAACTTTCGGTATTGATTTTGGGGCTTTATGCTGATGCTTCTCTGACAACTCATTTCTCTCAAGCCAGTGAAGTCAATTCCCTGATAGCTAGAGCTGTAAATGAGTCTTCTTTTGTCATTTTGGGTGGTGATTTCAATGAAGATGGCTTTCGCAGGTGTGCTAGTTTTAAGAAGTGTTTGGATTTGGGAATGATCAATTCTCTGGCAAGGAATTTATTGGCGAAAAGTCCTATCTGGAAAAATTCAAGGGGTGTTGTAAGAACTATTGATTATGTGTTCATTTCATCAAATTTGGTCAATGCAATAGTGAGCTGAGATGTTTTGGATGTTAGTGAGTATTTTGATACTGATTATCAAGTAGTTTGTGTGTCTGTGGGTTTAGGTGGGCTTTTGGATATGCATTTGAACTCTCTTCATAAGCAGGCGAATAGAGATCGATAGAAGTTTAACATTAGGAGTGCTGATGAGAGTAAATGGGACAATTTTAGGTGTGCCACTTTGGCCAACACAGCAATGTTCTCAGATAAGTTTGTCACCTCTGTAAGATTCTCAGATTTGGATGTGATGTGGGACATTATTCACGAAGTCATGGTGCTTTCAGCTGATGGTACTTTCAAAAAAAAATGGTTCAAGGACTTTGATAGAGTTTTTTTTAAGAAATCCTCAAAGTTTCATAAATTAGAGCTTTTGGTTTCTAAGATCATTAAGGCATCGCGTAAGAGAGATGTTGTTGGTTTTGTTTCTTTCATGGATTGTTAGGCTTCTCTGGATGGTGTTAAGGCTTTAATCATTCAGAATCTGATGGATTCTGGTATAGACTCTGGTCATGTCCTTTCTGCTTTCTCGAGTACTCGGAAATTATATCATGCATCTAAGCTCATTGAGTCTCAAAACGCCAAGGAGACTAACATTAAATCAGCCATAGATAGGAGAATAGAAAGCTTTGAAGTCAATAAAGGTCATACAATAAGAAGTGTGCTGAAGCACCCATTTCATAAGATGGTGCTTGACTACTTGGTTGTTGATAGTGAGCTGGTTTTGGAGCCTGATCAAGTTATGAGCAAGGTGGATGTAATCATGGAGGATTAGACTAGGAAGCGTCAGGTGGTCGATAATATGTCAAGCGAATGGTGTCACCAATATCAGCCTTTGGAGTGTGTTTTTAATAAGGCTTTTTCAGAGGTAATGTGTCCGATTGGTTTTGATGAGTTGTTTGGGGTGGTTTCTGTTCTTTCTGATGGTAAAGCTGCTGGTCTATCGGGTATCTCAAATGAGCTTTGGAAACATTGCAATAGGTCTGTCTTGGAAATGTTGTTGGTGCTTTTGAACACTTGCTTGGCTGGTGAATCAGTGCCTGGCTCATGGAAAGAGGCCTGGGTTTCAATGATTCCCAAGCCTTATGAGTGGGAGGGTGTTCTGACAAACACACATCCTATTGTTTTGATCAAAACAGCTCGCAAGATTCTTTCCAAGATTCTTTCTGATAGGATTTCTGCTGCATGCAGTACTTTCAATGTTCTTTATGGGGACAATTTTTCAGTTTTGAAGAGTACAACTACTCAGTCTCCCATTTTTGCGATTGGTTCAGTAATTGAGGATGCTCTGGAAAAGAACTGTGAGTTCTGGCTGGTGCTGCAGGATATGAGGAAGGCTTATGATTCAATTGGCTGGGAGCATCTTGAAAAAAGCCTGGTCAGGATTAAAATGTGCAGCAAGTTTATTTGGTTTTTTGGTAGTATACACAGAAGTCGCACCAATCGAGTGATGACAGATTTTGGTTTAACTGGTGGTTATCATGTGTATAATGGCTTAGATTAGGAAGAAGTTTTTTCTCCCCTTCTGTGATGCATTTTCTATGATCCTTTGTTGTGTGAAGTCAAACGTCAGGAGAGTGTGTGTGGGTATAGGCTGAATTCGTACTTTATCTCTAAAAATGGGCATGCTGAGATTCGGACTGGACTTTCTTCCTTTTTTGCCACTGGTGCTTTTGTCAATAATACAATTTGGGTTGGTAACAGTCAAGCTGCCACTCAGCACATTCTCAATGTTGCCAGTGAATTTTTTCAGGTCAACAATATCTCTATTAACAATGACAAAACAGTGGCCATTCCCATCAATAGCAGAGTCAGCAGTCCCTCCCTTTCTATTAGTGGCTTACCCATTTTTGTTGCTAAGAAGGGGGAATCTTATTAGTATCTGGGTATTTTTCTTTCAACTGAGGGTCTTTTGAAGCTGAGCTTGGTTAAGGCACATTTAGATGTTCACTTTTTCATCAATTTGGTTCTGAGAAAAGCTATTTCAGATAAACAATTCCTATACTTGGTGTTGGCGGTTCTCCAGTTCATAATCAGTTATCGGACACAATTTAGTTTTATACTGGTTGGTGTTTATGCCAAGTGAGATGCTTTGGTCCACAAGGGCTTGAAGCTTAAGTCTGGCCTTCTGTTTAATTTTTCCAGTGATACACTGCACTACTCTTCATTTTATGGTTTGAAATCTTTCTCGCAGGTACAGTCTAAGTATAAAGTGGCCTCTCTTGTCAGTTTTGTGAACTCTGGTGGGATCTTGGGTCACTTATTTTCTCACAGATCTCATGACTTGCAAGTTCGGTGTTAGCATCCTATTCATCCATTAAATTCTTCTGTTCGAGTTAATATCAGTGCTTCCAACAACTTTTTGGCAGGCTTGGTCCATATTCTTCTTGACTGCAATTTGTCTCTGGGTGGATCTTTTGTTAGTTCTTTTCGGTCTAATGGTAGTGCATCTATGTTTACTGTTTTGGGCAAATCTAAGTTTTCCAAGTTTCTTCTTTCTCTCCGTCAGTTTAGCATTGCCTTTGTTGATCAACTTCGTGATCGTCATGGTGCCATCTTTGACTGATATACCTTCAAGTAGTGGAAGAGGCTGGACCCCCGTGGCCCCATTCTGGAATGGTTCAGACTTGCTACTGCATTTCTCAATGATGCTTCTCTCCTTTCTGGTAATCTGTTTGTCTCAGATGGTGCTGTTTATTAAGATATTCTTGGTTCTGCTGATTATGTTTCTGTTTGTGGTTGTCTTTCTTAGGTTGTTTCTGGTAGCTTGTCTGTTTACATGGACAGATCTTTAAGAAGTTTGGGTACTGCTGGTTGTAGAGCTGGTGCTGCTGCTTTTTTCGAGGACATTGGTTTGGGTTTGAGAGTTGGTGTATCAGGCTTGATGTTATCCACCCTTGCAGAATTGCAGGCTATTGCATTGGTCATGGAGTGTGTTCTTTCGTCCTGTTTCATTCGTGTGTTTTCTGATAGTCAGTCTGCTTTGAGTGCTTGTGAGTCAGAAATGGATCTTGTGTGTCCTGGCTTTTGCAATCAGTGTTGGGTCAAGCATCAGCATATCACTAATGTTATTTGTAGTAAAAATTTGAGAGTTAGTTGGCACAAGATCAAAGGTCACTCTGGCGTTTCTGGTAATGAGCGTGCTGATGAGATTGCTGGCATTGTCTTTCTTTCCAGTTGGCATCTGCATTCTTGCTTGGATGAACATTTTCTGGTGGCTGACGGTAGTGTGGTTTCGGGCAATTCGAGACACTTTGTTCGTGATATTTGCCAATTGATTTGTCGTGCACGCTGGGAAGTTGGTTCTGGTACTAGGTTTTTGAAGGATGATTTGCTTTTTGATGTTGACTGGTTCCGCTCTTCTATGGTCTGGCATCCTGACTTACATATGGCCACCAGCTCTACTAGCAGGCCCTCGGCTAATGCTTGTACCTATTTCATGAAGGCTCTGCATTACCAGTTACCTGTTGCTGTGAGGAAGCATCTTTATAATAAATGTTACTCTAGTGTGCTGTGTTTATATTGTGATGATGTGAAGTCTTTGGACCATGTGTTCTTTTGTAAGGTCGATTTTGCTTGTAGTCAGATATTAGATTCTCACATGACTTCTTGGAAGGCTCTTACTGGTTTGTCACTCTTCTCGTCAGTTGTAATACAGCTTTTATTATCTTGTGCTTCTGATTTCCCTGTGTTCATGGCTCTTTGCAAGAGTTTTGTGTTTAATGATTGGTTTCATGAGGCTGTTTTTGTGTTCCATAATCCCAAAATTGCAGGATTGGAGGTGGTTAAGTTTGTGTACTCTCTTGGTCTTGTTTTTAGGGATGATGTTTGGATGGTTCGTGTTAAGTATCGTGCTTATATGGAGAAGACCAAGTTGATTCCATTGGATGGTTCAACACCTGTTTCAGTCTCTGGTCTGGTTTTGGGGTTTTTTGCTAGTGTTGTCAAGCTGCTTGGCATCACTGAGGCTGTAGGCATTTGTTTTGGTTTTCATACACCATGTTTATTTTTTTCTGGTGTAGGCAGTTTAGTTTTGGTTCGTATATTTGAGTAGTATTGTTCTGATTGGCCCGAGTGGCTGGTCATGTGTAGACAATGCATGATTCATGCCTAGTATAGATTATTTTCTTGATGTGTAGCTCTAGGTAGTGTTTGGATCTCACTCGTAAAATGAAATAAAAAAATATATATATATACAAATTTAAACAAAAATAATTTTTTAAAAAAAGCTTTATTTTTAATTTTAAATCAAATATTTATTAATTTTTAATATATATTCTAAAATATTTAAATATATTATAAGAATTTTTTTGTTATTTTTAATTTTTAATATTGTTTATTTATAGTAATATATATAACAACAATATTAAATATTAAAACTTTAAACAATTTTTATTTTACAATATCAACATTTTTTATATTAATTTTATATTAATTTTTATTGATTTCTATACAAAAATCTTTAAAACTGTATTTAAAAAACCACTAAAACCAATAATAACATAAACAGTATTATAATTAATATTAAAAAACTTATTTATATATATAATTTTTTTGTTAATTAATGCATTTATTAAGTTAAATAAAATAAAAATAAAATCAATAATCTTTTTAATGTTTTTAGAATTTTTTTATATAGGAAACTTAATAAATAAACTACCTATTAAAGAATTAATTAAATTCAAATTTATATATTTTTTGAAATTGGTACTGTATTTAATATTATTCTTGTTAAAATTATTCTTCAAAATAACAAAAATACTCTCATTAAAAACATTAACTATAAAAAAATCAATAAAAATAACTTGGTTTAAATAATTTTCTAAAGATATATCAATATATAGTTTTAATACAAAAACTGATTATTTGTTTTTAAACAATAAATAAATTATTAAAAATCTATTAGAAATCTTTAAAATTTTTAAAATGTGTTTAGCTAAATATTTATTTATAATTAAAGCAATATTAACACTCAAATAAGTTAAATTCAAACCAAAAATAAACATTTTTATATCTGTGAATTTATTTACAATTTACAGTATAATATTGAAACAAAGCTTTATTTTAATAATAATTAAAATATTATTTTTTAATTCTTTATACTACTTAATAATATTATTTTATTTAATAAGAACATTTATATTTCTAATATTACATATAACTATTTTTTAAGTTAAGTTACTTATTGAAAACAGAAAAAAAATATCATACTACTGTCCAAACAAAAAAATTCTAGTTTATTTAAGATTGTTTTAATTAAACTCTTTAAAAATATTATATTGGTTTTTAAGTTATTAATTTTGGCAGTTAAGATTTTGGACTCATTAGAAAAAATATTTTTTAATACAACAGTATTAATTAGTAATATTTAGAAAACTTATAATGATACAACAGTAACTAAAATCAAATTTGGCTTAGCAAATTATGTGAATAGTACTACAATATTTGAAAATATTAAAAAACAAAATATATTTAATTTAAAAAAAATTTTGACTATATAGTTTAAAAAAAGCTTTAAGAAGTATTTCAAAACACTTAGTCTAAAAGACAAAATCAAAGTCACAAAAACACTATTAAAAATATTAAGCAAAAAGTTTATTAAAAAAGTATTAATTAATAACATAAATAGAGAATTATTTGAAATATTACTTATTATAAAAGTCTAAGTAACACTACTAAAAAACACTAAATGAAACATTAAAGCTTGTTTTTTAGTATAAATTAAAATAAAATGTTTTTTGTTAAAATCAAAAAAATTTTTTTTTAAACTTTAACCAAAAAACTTTAAATTTAGTTTATAAATACTAAAAACATAATTGTTTTTTTTATACTTAGTACAAATTGGACTAAAGAACTCAGCTTTGTCTTTGGGAGGCCCTCTAGCTTGTGCTTTTTGTCATTGATGTGGTACTCCTATGTCTTTGGTTCTTGGTGAATCCTGTTTTTTCAAGTGCGTCCCTTTGCTTAGGCGTTATGGAATTGCTTTCGTGGAACAGCTTTGTAACTGTAATGGTGATGTTTTCAGTTGAAAGACCTTCAAGCGTTGGAAGAGGCTGGACTCTCATGGCCCAGTCCCTTTCTGGTTTAATCTTTCTATTCGCTTTCTTGGTAGCATCATGCCTCTCTCCTCAAGTTCTTCTTTGGTGAATGGTCATGCTGTGTCTGATATTCGTCTTTCTTATGATTTTGGTGTGATTCATGACACTTTGCCGACCATTGATGCTGCCTGTCTTTCTGTGTATACGGATGGATCTCTTTCTGGTCTGGGCACTGTTGACATAAAAGCAGGTGCTGCCATTTTTTTTGAGGACATTAACTTGGGTTTGGGTGTTGGGGTGTCTGGTTTGGTTTTTTCTACTCTGACAGAACTGCAGGCCATAGTTTTGGCCCTTGAGTGTGTTCCTTTTTCTCGTTCGATTGACTTGTTCTCGGATAGCCAGGCTGCGTTGGATACATGTAGATTGGAGTCTTCACTGGTTTGTTCGGATTTTAGGAACCGCTGTTGAATCGAGCGTCGTCACATTGCCACCGTTATTCATCAAAAGAATTTGGATGTGAATTGGGTTAAGGTGAAAGGTCATTCAGGTGTCTCAGGCAATGAGCATGCTGATACGCTTGCCAAAGGTGCTGCTTTCTCTGCTTGGCGTCTACCTCATTTAGTCAGTGAACGTTTTCTATGTGCTGGTAGTACAGCAGTTTCTGGTAACTCTAGACACTTTGTTCGTGATGTTTTCTGGTCAGTTCATCGAGCTCATTGGGAGATTGGAGTTGGTTCTCGTGTTGTAGATGATAGTTTACGTGCTGATATCAATTGGTCTAAGTCTTCTATGGTGTGGCACCCCGATTCTCACTTGGCATCCGGTTTTACCAGCATGTGCACAGCAGGCTGTCATACTTACTTTATGAAGGCTCTCCATTATCGGCTTCCTGTTGCTGTGCGCAAGTGTTTATATGATAGGAGATACCCCAATGTGATCTGTCTGTTTTGTGGTGACATTGAGACCTTGGATCATGTTTTTTCATGTCCTCAGGATGCCATAGGCCGTGCTCGGTTGTTGGGCACACATGCTTCGGCTTGGGAGGCTCTTTCTGGTCTGTCTCGCTCTTCTTTATGTGTCTCACAGGCATTGGCTTCTTGTGTTTTTGAGGTTGGGGTTGGTGTTGCTCTGTGTAAGAGCTTTGTTTTCGATGAATGGTTTCATGAGTCTGTCTCAGTCTTTAAAGATTCTAAGGAGGATGCTAAGAGGATTGTAAGCTTTGTGCGTAAGTTTTGTCTAGCATTTCGGGATGATGTTTGGTTAGTCTGGACCAGACACCAAGCGTTTATGGAAAAGCACGGTTTGATTCTATGTGATGGCTCCGCTCCTGCTTCGGTTTCTGGTTTGCTTAAGGTGTTCTCAGCTGGTGTGGTCAGATTGCTGAGGGTGGCTGAGGCTTTTGGAGTTGGTTTCGGGTTTCGTAAGTTTTGTCCATTTTTTTCAGGTATTGGAGATCCAGTTTCTGTGCATATAGGTGTGTAATGTAGTCCTGACTGGCCCGAGTGGCTGGTCACATGTAGAAAACGCATGATTTGCACCTAGTTTAGATTATTTGTATGATGTATAGCACTAGGTCACATTTGGACCTCACTCGTAAAAAAAAAAAAAAAAAAAACTCAGCTTAAGTTAGACTTATATCTTTAAAAACTGTTAAAAAAATAACAATATTTCTAGTTACAATAGAGTTAAAATACACAACAATATAATATACTTATATATCTAAAATAAGATTATAAGCAATAATACATATTTTTTTATTATATAATAAAACCAAATTAAAAATATTATAAACAGTTATGTTTATTAGCAATATATAAAAAAAAACATAATAACAGTTTTTATTATCCTATAATTATTTGTTAATATTGGCTTTTATTATGTGTATCAAGTCTTTATTCAAGAGAATTAACTATTTAAAAAACATTAAATTAACAATTTTAAAATTTTCAAACTTAACAAGCATTTTTTGTTAAAAATCAATTAATTATATTTTAATAAAAATTAATTAACTATATTTAATAAAAACAATTTTGTCAAATTTAAATAATATTGTTTTAAGCACTAATTTAAAAAGATTTACTAAAATTTTTTAATCTAATCTAATATTAATTTTTTTCAAATTAATATTAACCAAAACTTTTTTATTTATAATTAACTACTTAATAGCTTTTAAATTAACTTTAGATATAAATAATATTTTAATAATGTTTTGGAATTTTAAGAAAGTTAATGTTCTTTCAAAACCATCAATTTAATAAAAAAGTTTCTTAATAAATTTTACTTTTTTATTTAAAAACTTATTAAAAATTATAGTAAAATCAACATTTAATACAAATAATTTGATTGGTTTAAAATTTCTACTTTTTTTGATATTTACAATTATATGCATATTGGTACTAATAAATATAAGCAATAATAGTTTATTATTCTTTAGTATATTAAAAAACAGTTTTTTAGAAAGTGCAATTAAATTATAAGTTTTAGTATAAATGTTGTTAGAAATGATTATTTGGGGTCTCAAATCAAATAACAAACCCATAACTTGATGCTTAATAGCTAATTTTGTTGATAATATCTGAAGGTTTTAGTTGTTTGAAGATTTTAATTGGAGTTTTTTGTATAATAGACAGAGATTCAAATGTGGTTTTTTTTTAGTGATATTTCAAGTGTTATTTTCAGATTAATGTGTCCATTATTTTCCGAAATTGCAATTCCATCAATTTTTTTCTTAGCATGGTAATCAATAATCTCCTGGTAAGCTATCCTCAAATCTGAATATCTATTCTTATTCCCGAGTCTTTTACTAGTGCTATATCCTGATGTTTGTAACTTAGTACTTAATTTTTAATTGATTAGTATACAACAATAAAAGAGAAAATAAAAGAAAGAAGAGAAAATAAAGAAAATAAGCCAAGACAATTAAGTTAGTATTCCGTTAATAACCATAATCAAGAGCTATTGTTCTAATATAGTTAAGTATTAGCAGCTATCAACATGAAGTGTTAATAGTTTAGAGTTTTAATGAATATTTACAATTCAATAATAACAATATAAATTGGATATAGATAAGTATTTTATTAATATTTTGATGATTTCACTTCAGTAGATATGAACTATCCTTAAAGTGATTAGTCAATAGATAAAAAAGAAAGTTCAAACTAAGAAATCTGTTTTTTTTGCTTCTAATGCTACTGCTATATATACATATTTGAGATTTCTTAATTTCTCAATTTTTTCTATCAGGAATCTTAGAATTTCTGGAATCCTGCAATTTTTTAAGAAGAATTCTGAAATTCTGAAATCCTGTAATTTCTTGTATGAAAATCTTGTAATTTCTGAAATCCTGTAATTTTTTTGAGAAGAATTCTGGAATTCCATATTTTATTATGTCTACTTCTAATTGGCTATTATATATACTACTATGATTCCTATATTCTATGAATAATAATACTTTAATTAATAGAGATAACCATAGTCTTTTCATAATTTATATTTAAAGTAAAAAAATTTTTAATAAATAAATTCACATTAATTTTAAAAAAAAAAGAAAAACAGATATTATATTATTTTTTATAATAAAATTCAGAATTTTAGAAGTTTTTTATTATATTAGTATTGATTTTTTTGATTTTAAAAATATTTGTTATAAAATTAAAGTTGTTTTTATCTTTATTATTTAATTTATTATAATTATTAATAAAAAAAAGGCCATTTTTATTATGATTAAACTCAGTTTTTATATTAAAAACACATTAATATTACTAAAAGATTTGTTTAAAGACATATTTTTATTATTATTTGAGTATTTAATATTATTAACCAAAATTTTTTATTTTTATAAGAATATATTATTAATAAACCATAAAAAAATTCTTTGGTTTTTTTTTTAGATATATTACTGCTTATAACAACTGTTAATTCTATTATAAATGATTTTTTTTTGTAAAATTGTAAATAAAGTATTAAAATTATAAAACTAAATTTTTTTTGTGGTTTTTTAAATTATTAAAAAAAATTAAATTTTAATAAAACCAATTTTTTTTACATTAGTTTAAAATATTATAAAAACAGTTATATTTAAAACAATATTATTATTTGGTTAAAAAAATGTTTTTTGGCTTAAAATACAAGAAAAAATATTATTATTAATTTATAATTATTGTTGTTTTTCTGTTTTAATATTTTTACAATATTAATTTTATATATATATAAAAATTAAAATTTATAAAATTTTTGTTTAAAATACAAAGTTTTATTAGTTTGTTTTAATTTTTTTTAGTTTTAACCAATATTTATTATTTTTTTATAACACATATTATTGTTATTATTGTACAATTTTAATTTTTTTATTAAATACTAAAAATAAACTATTAAAAATATATGTAATTATTTTTAGTTTATTAAATTTTTATTTATTTATTTATTTATTTATTTATTTAATAAATAAAATTTATATATTATTTAATATAATAAAATAAATTAAATAATCTAAATAAAACAATATTACTAATCTATTAAAACATAAATATTGTTATTAATATTCAAAAAAAATGCATATAATTTGTGTAAACCAAAACAAATACCAAAAGTTTTAAGAATTTTAAGCAATTTTACAACACTAATTAAAAGCAAAAATAATAAATTATAGATTATAAATAGTATAAAACTATATTAATATATTAAATTGTCTTTTTTATAACTATTTTATACTTAAATTTATTAATTTTATTTTATTACAGTAATTATTTTCAAACCACATATAAAATCTACAAGTTTACTAATAAAAATTTTAATATTTTTAAATACAAACAAAGCTTTTAATATTAATTATTAAAAATAATATTTTTATAAATAATAATATATAATATATTATCAAATACACAAAAAAAAAGCAACTGTAATATATTAAGTAATAATAAATACAATTTTAACAAAGATTTTTACAAAATAACATAATTTATTTTATATATAAAAATATGATTAAAGAATTCAATTTTTTTGTACTAAAAACAAAAAATATTAAACTATTTTTTATTATATAATAATATACAAATAATAATATAAAGTTTTTATAAAATAAAAACATAAACCAATTATAAATTTACAAGTAAATTTAAAAATCATAAATAAATTAAAATACTAAACCAAAAAAATCTAAACTCTAATTTATATTTTTAATTAAATTTTTATTAAAAATATTAAAATCTGGTCTAACTTTTTACTAAGTATATTATAAAGCTCTAAAAATATTATACATAAAATACTAAGTATTTTTAAAAACCACTATTTTATTAATCTTAATATATTTTTTATAAATACATATAAAAATATTATATTTAAGCAGAATACAGTATAATAAGCTATTATAAAAAAATACAAAGAAAAAAAGCTAAAAAAAACAGATAAAAAAATAGACCAATAGGAGAATAGTACTTAATACATAAACACAATGTTAGAAAACTATAATACATTACTCAACAATAGCATATTGCTAGTGAATTATAATATACTGCTCAATAATATGAGCAATATTAGTGAATTATGGCACATTCAACAATATAAGCAATATTAGTAAATTAAGACATACTGCTTAACAATATAAACAATATTAAAAAAATTAGAGTATATTGCTCAAGAAAATATGAGATCTTATAGAACAAAAAATATGTATATATAGTGAAAGTATTAAAAACAGAAAAAAACAGAATCCAGTTTAGAATTACTATCTACAACTCATTAATTATTTTATACTCTCCTTTCAAAAAATAGTTTTTCTACAACTTAAAGCAAAATTAAATCACATATCAATAAAATATCAATTACTACTTGAATCTATTTTATTATTATTTAATTAAAAAATATTAAAATTGCTTCTACTTTATCAATACTTCATGTTGATAAAATTCAATTTTTAACAATATAAGACCAATAGCTCTTGATTATAGCTATTAATAAGATACTAATTTTTAATTTTTTTTAATTTTTTTTAATTTTTTATTTGTTGTTTTGATTTACTAACTGATTAAAAAAATTAAGCATTAAGTAATTTAAAGTTAAAAGGCATAACTACCAAAATAAACCAGTCGCTACACTAAAGAAAAAAATTTAATGGAATAACTATTTCAAGAGACTATTGAAACAACTGCTAAATCTTTGTTTATTATACAAAAAACTCAATCAAAATCTTCAGATATTACTAATACTACTCAGCTATTGAATATTAAGTTATAAGTTTGTTATTTGTATCAATATTTCAAATAATTATTTGTAATACAAATTAATCAATTTTTTTATTTTTTAAAATACTTAAATAGTTTTTAATTTTTAATTAAGTTACAATAAAAAATTTATATTTGATAATACTTGCTATATAATATTTTTTAAGTTAACAATAATTATAAAAGTTTAGTAATACTATATTCAACTTAAATAAACAGATATCTAAAGTAGTTTAACTATTCAAATTTAAAAATTAGTATATATTTCAAAGTTAATAATTGTTTATAATTTTATTAACATAAAAAAAATCAAATTATTTACTTTAATACTAACAACTATATTTATATTTAAAAAAAAAGCTAGTGTTTAAAAAACTTTAAAGTTTTGTATAATACTAATTTTTTTGGATTAAATTTGACTCTATTTTTGCTGATTATATAATTAAAAAAGACCAAATTTATTTTTTTAAAGTAATATTTCACAATATTTAATTTCAATTCTGTTTTTTGTAATTGTTAAAAAACTTTTTATATATAAATCAAATAAGCTTTAAAAATTAATAAATAGATATTAATGTTATTAAGATAAACAATTATTAATTACCATAGGAGTCTTTTGTAAACAATATTTATAAGCTATTAGAATATTGTTAGTATATTGTAAAATCTAAAAAACATACTATTAAACTTATAATTTCTTTTTTGTATTGTGAAAACTGTTTTTAGCTAATTTTTAAGATTTATTTCTATTTGTCAATATCTATTTTCTAAATCTAAGATTAAGAAATATTTAATTTTATCAAAAACATTTAATATATTGTTAATTTTTAGTAAAAAATAGATATCTTTAACTGTAATATTGTTGAGTTGACAATAGTTAACACAAAATTTGATTTTTCTGTTTTTTTTTAACAAAAACAATTAATAAAATCTAAGAACTTTGTGATAATTGAATAAGATTATTGTAAAGTATTTATTGAAATTTTTTTTAATAAATTAATAACTAATAAGTAAGACTTAATATGTTTATTGGCATTTTAAAAAAGCATTTTTATATGAATTTGATGTTAAACAATATTAGTTTTTCTTAAATTGTTGTTGTTTTTTACAAATATATTAATATATTTGGTAATAAGTTGTTTAAATTGTCTTTGTTGTTGAGATTTTAAAAAATTTATGTTGATTTTTGTTAATTTTTCTTTAATAAAGTAGTAGTTTTCTGTAATAGAAAATATATTTTGATTTAAAAGAAGTATGTGTTTTATAATTTAATAAAATTTAAAACAATTTAAGAGATATTATTCAATAAAAATTAACAAAAATCAAAAATAATAATATTATAAAATATTAACCAATTATTAAATAATAGTATAAATAGCATAAAGCAATAAATAAAATTAAAAAACATAATATGTATATAATAGAATATTATTATTTATAGAAAGTAGAAGTATTATTATAGTTAGAAAAATAGCCAATTAGAAATAAACATAGTAACAAAGGAATTCCAGGATTTTTCTAAGAGAATTACAGGATTCCAGAATTCTAGGATTCTTTATAAGAAATTGCAAAATTTCAGAATTTCAGAATTCCAGAATTTCTTTAAAGGAATTACAAGATTCCAGAAATCTTATATAACACCAACTATATATATATAGCAGTAGTATTAAAAACAAAAAAATAATTAATACAAATTCAGAATTTGGTTTAGTTTCAGTTTAGTATTTCTTTTTTTATCTATTAATTAACCCTCACTTTATAAATAATTAATATTTACCAAAGTAAATTTATTAACAAAATATTAAATAAAACATACTTATTATCATTCAATTCATATTACTATTGTTTGTTTGAGCCATTAATTACTCTTTTATTTATTAATACTTTATGTTGATAATATCTAATACTTAATTATACTAGAACAATAGCTCTTAATTATGGCTATTGATAGAATACTAAAATTTTTTTTTCTTTATTCTCTTTTATTTTTTTTATTTTTTTTTATTTTTTTTTATTTTTGTTGTTAATTTACTAACTGATTAAAAAAATTAACATATGAGGTACTAATATTAGGATATAGTATTGGTAAAAGACCAAAAAATAAGAATAGACACTCAGAATTGAGAATAACTTACCAAAAGATACTGATCATCAAGCTGAGAAAAAAATTGACAGAATATAGATATTCCAGAAAGTGATAGATACCAAAGCATATCAACTTAAGGATTAGAAAAGAACTGGAAACATTATAAAAGAATATTACTATTGAATCTCTGTTCATTATACAAAAAACTTCACCAAAACCTTCAGATATAAACACTTTCAAATATTACCCAACCATACAAGCCATTAAACACCAAGTTATAGATTTGTTATTTGTTTTCAGATCTTAAATAATCATCTGTAATAATACAAAACATGCACAAATATATCTAATTTAATATATTTATGAATAAATAAGCCAAAAAGCATTTACAATTAAACAAAAAATCTAATAACTTAATAATTACTTATTAATTAGTTAGAAAAAACATAATCATATATAACTTAAAATATATATATATATATAATAGTTTTCTAACTAAAAAAACAGATTAATAAGAAATCAGAAAAAAAGAAATTAAATTATAATTTTAAGAAAAGCTGAAAAATATATCTTCTTTAAATTTATTAAAAATAGAATATTATTTTACTATAAGTAAAAAAATACAAATGTTTAATATTAATATAAGATAAAAAAAATATTTTTACAAAAACTTTAAAAAAAGACCCAAACAGAAGTGTAAAGATATAGAAATTTTTCTTAAAAAATTAGTATAACAATACCTATTAACAGCAATTTTAATAGAAATATTATACTATACATTAAATCAAATAAAAAAACATTCATTAGAAAAAATTATTTAATACTTACTAAGAGTTAAAAAAAACTTACCAAGCTAAATTTTTAAATTTTTAAATAAAAAAAATAGTAATAATTTATCAAATGAAAATTTAGTATAAATTAAAAATAGTACTTATTAAAACTAATATATTTATCTATATGTAATAATTAAATATTTTTTAATATTATCTTTTAATCTAAAACTATATTTAAAGTTAATTATAATACAATTCTTAAAAAAACATATCTTATAATAAGAATTTTTTTTAAAAATGTTGCTATATATTATTCCAATTTTTAATTTATTTAATAAAACAATAAAATGGCTATTAAGATTATAAAATATAATTAAGAACTTTTTCATTTCTTTAAGAGAATAAATATTAGAAATTAAAATATTATATTTTCTGCAAATTTGTTTATTGAATTCAAAAATTTATTAAGTAGTAGTAAATTTTGAACAGTTGTAGATTTCTTGATATTTTTCAAAAAGTAGAATAGTAATTAATTGAAAAAGTTAAAAAATCTGGTAAAATTTATTTTGTATATTAAGAATTATATTAACTGAAATTGTGAATTGTTTAATTAAATTAAAACTTTGTGTTCTTTTTTCATTTTTTCTTAATTGTTTTCTATTGTTTACAGATTGTAAACCAAAAATATTAATTAGGAATAACTAAATAACTTGGGCAATTTTTTTAGCATGTTTAATTTTAAAAAACTTTTTAGTCTTATTTTATAACATAATAGTAATATTTTCAATATATTTTATATTAATAACTCTTTTTTTAATATTGATTTTTTTGTTTGTTAATAATAATTAAAAAGCAATTTAGATTATTGCTTTTGGTAGTATTTTAAAAATAATTTTAAGATTGATTTTTGTTAGTAATTTTGGTTAAAAAGCAAAGTATCTTTGTCAAAATATTGTAAATTATATTCTGCATTAATTTTATGAGCTTTTTTTGGTTTAATCTTTGGTCTATTGTTGTTAAAGTATTTGAGTTGTATTGTTAACTGATTTTTAAAAAAATAAATTAAAGTTGTTAATATTTTTTTTTGTTTAAATTTTCCAAATTTAATCTCATATTTATTATTTTTAATAGATAATAATATGTTAAAAACATAATATTTTAGATATTATTAATTATTATAAGACATAATACATTCTTTATAAATATTCATTAATATGATTTTTTGGATTGGTAATTAGTCTTGTTTTATTTCTAACTTATTTGATTTTGATTATTGTTCTTGGTTTGTTCTGATTATATTTGATTTACAAAGTAATTTAAATACTGTTATTATTAAAACTGGTACTTTGAAAAAGTATTATATCTAGTAAAAAACTTCTAAATGCTAATGCTGTTTTAAGTATTAAGACTTGGATTATTTAATTATTAATTATAAAATGTTTTTACCTTTCTTTCCTAAGACTTTTAAGACTTTTATGTATTATTTTGTTGATATTAAGTCTTATGCCAAAGCTGTCACTTTTATGTCTTTTAGTTTTTAGTTTTTCAGTTGGTTTTGCTCTTTTTGCTAATATAATAATTGATATTTTTGTGGTTTTTTTTTAATTAATCTCTTTGAAATTTAATTTGACTAAGTTTTTTGTTCTGATTAAGTCTATTATTAAGCTGGTTGATTTTTTGATTATTATATTTAAACAATTTATTAATGATAATTTAGTTTCAAGTAAAGCACTTAGGTTTAAGATCAATAAAGTTATAATATATATAAATGTTTTTAGCAAAGCTATTAATAAATTAGAGTATAAGATAATTATTTTAAAATCTAAATATGACTATAAAAATATTAATATAGCCAGTCCTTAGATAAATTTGTCTACAATAGATAATAATACATTTTTTAATTTAATATTATTTTAAGAATATAAATTTGTTACTATAAAGACCAAAATATTGAAAACAGCTAAATGACTAATTAAAATAGTTAATAATAATGCTATATTATTTGAAATTATTTAAAAGATGTTTTTTTTGAATAAGTTTTCTTTTAATAACATCAATATAGTATAGTCTGAGCTAATTTAAGTAGTTAATTATATGTAAAAAATACATAAATTGTATTTAGTCTTAATATATTTAGTTTATGCCTAATATCTAAATAGTAGTTAGATTTTATTTATTAAATATATAATAAATAAAAAAAACATATAAAATAAAATAAAAATATTTTTTTATAATTAGATTAATTAATTAAACTTAATTCTTAAAATTTGAAAAAAATTAAATATTTATTATAAATATTTAATAATATATTAATTAAATATAATAATTATTATAAATTTATATATCTTTTAAATTAATAATTTGGTTTTAAATTAGTAGTTAAATTTTCTTTGTAGTTTTTTAATATTAATTAATAATAATAATTTGTTATTATTACTTTTAAATTCAAAATACTTTTTAATAAAATAATTATTAAAATTAATATTTATACAAAAATTATATTATATAAAAAACTTTTGAATATTAATATTATTACAAATATTAAAGTTTAAAAAACTTTGACTTTTAATTACAAATTGTTTTTTTTTAGTTTTTTAAACCAGTTTTATAAGTTTTTTGTAATATTTAAAATTTTTGTTAATTAATTTACTGATTTAAAGTTTTATACCAAAATTATTGTCTTATTTGAATTTATAATTTTGTTTTTTTATTGGTTTTATTATAATTTTAAAATTGATTTATTTAAGTTTAAACTTTAAAATTTATTAAATTTAATAAATTTGTTATTATTAAAATTATTTTGGTTAATTTAATTATTTTTTTTGTGTTAATTTAAACATATTTTGTTATAAATACTAAAGTTTTAAATTAAAATTTTATGTTATTTATTTGTTTAAAAACTCAAATGCAAACATTTTTTGTTTTTTTAATTTTATGATCATAATTAAAGCAAAAAATAAAAAAGCTATATTTGATATATTTTCTAAGATATTTAATAAAGTTTCAATTAAAAAAGTTTTTTCTGTTGTAAAAATTGCTTGACAAAATATATTAAAGGCTTTTTTTTAAATAAAAATAATAAAAAGCTGTTTTTGATAGTTGTTAAAACATTTTACTTATTTTTAATTGGTTTTTTACCAGTTAAAATTCCCTTAAAAAACACTTAAATCAGTTTTAATATTGTTTTTACTCTTACTAAGAACTCAAAAGTTTTTAATAATGAGACAATTAACAAATTGATTTTTTTAATTATTGCTATTATATCTAGTATTATTAATATTATCTTTTTAAAAATAGTTAAAAAAACCAAATATTATAAAAAATAAGAATAGCTGTTTGCTTTTATTATTATTATATTAAACTTTTTTGTAATTTTAATAAAATCTTAGATAAAATCTTTATTGTATTATTTAATATATTATTTAAAATAAATTAAGATCAATTATTGGCTGTATTGTTAAATATAGTGTTTTTTAATAGATTATTGTCAGTTTTAAAAACAAAGCAACAGTTTTCTGTTGGATTATTTGTTCTTGGAAATTAGGTTAACCAAATAGAAACTGAATTATTATTATCTTCTCTGGTTTTTAGTACTACTGCTAATAATACTTAGAAAACTATTGCTAGTCATCAAAAGTTTGCTAGATAAATAACTTTTATTCTAATATTTAATGTTATTTTTAAAATCAAATTGCCTTATATTAAAACTGTTTTTTAGTTTTTTTATGGTTTTTTAAATATAAAACTTTTTTATGTGGAATTTACTTCTTAGCAGTTTTTAAAAGTTGTATTTTTGGTTAAACTTGAGAGCTTTATTTATCTGGTCATTTTTAAAATTGCCAAATTTTTGGTGGTTTTTAAATTTAATTCTTTTTTTGTTATTATTGTATTGTATAATATACCTTTAGATATGTTTGTTGTTAATATTAAGATAGTTTTTAGTGTATTTAGTAAAGTTTTTTATGTTATGCTAAAACCTGTTAACATTTGATAATATGTAGTTGTTTACTTTAAAAATTTAAATATTATTACATTTATTTTGAATTATTAATCAGTTTTATTGGACAAAAATAGTATTAGAGTTTTTTTTTTAATAAATCAAACTAAGACAATTTTGTTTTATAATAAATTTAAAATCAACTTGATCAATCTTTTTTTTGGCTGTATTGTTTTTAAAATTAATAATATAATTTTTTAAGTTAGTAGCCAAACTTGTTTTATTCTTTGTTTGTTTAATTCTGATTATTGTTTTCAGTTTGCTTTAATTATATTTGATTTACAAAATAATTTAGATGCTGTTATTATTAAAACTAGTACTTTAAGAAAGTATTAAATCTAATAAAAAACTTTTAAATATTAATATTATATTTAATACCAAAGCTTGGATTATTTGCTTGTTAATTATAAAATGTTTTTATCTCTTTTTTTTAAGATTTTTAAGACTTTTGTATCTTATTTTATTAATGTTAAGTTTTATGTTAAAGCTATTGTTTTTGTGTCTTTTTTAATTTCTGATCTTTTAGTTAATTTTGTTTTTTTTGCTAATATGATAGTTAATAATTCTGTGTTTTTTTTTTAATTAATCTCTCTAAAATTTGATTTGGCCAAGTTTTTTGTTCTAATAGAGTCTATTGTTAAGTTAGTTGGTTCTTTGGTTATTATGTTTAAACAATTTATTAATAAAAATTTGGTTTTAAGTAGTGTTTTTGGTCTTAAAATCAATAAAATTTTGGTTATATAAGTACTTTTAACAAGACTATTGGTAAGTTGGAATAAAAAATAATTGTTTAAAAACTAAGTATAACTATAAAAATATTAATATGCCTGGTTTTTATGTAAATTTGTTTGTAATTAATAATAATATGTTTTCTAATTTAATATTATTATAAGAATATAAACCTGTTGATATTAAAATTAATGTCTTAAAGACAATTGAATGGCTAATTAGATTGGTTAATAATAATATTATATTATTTAAAATTGTTCAAAAGATGTCTTTTTTATATAAGTTTTTTTTTAAAGTATTAGTATAATATAGCTTGAATTGGCTTAAATAGTTGGTTATATATAAAAACCATATAAATTATATTTAGTTTTAAAACACTTAAATTATTCTTAATTTTTAGATAATAATTAAATTATACTTATTAAAACTTAATAAAAAAAACCTCTAATTAGCTTAAAAATAAAAAACACTTAAATTTTTAATGTACAAAATTTTAAATATCTGTTTGTAATTATAGTAAATTTTAATAAGTTGTGTAATAGATAGTATAAAATTAGTAAAAAAATAATATTTTATCAAAAAAAAACATATATCTGTTAATTATTTTGATAGAATAGAAAAATTAAATATTTTTGGTTTAAAAAACAAATAAGTATTTATTAACTTAAGTTTAAATAGTTAGTTATATATAGTAAAAGTATAAATTAAGCTTATAATGTAACTTTTAAAAACAGTTTAAATTTTTGGTAAAATTACATTTAATTAAAACATAATTAAAAAACTATAATATTTTACATTTTATATTAATTATTTAAAAACTTAATTTATAATAAATTATAAGTATAATTAAATATTACAATAAATTGTACAATATTTTTATTTATTTATTGATTAACGAGTGAAGCTCAAACCAGAAAAAAAGAACATCGCAAACGCGAACCGAAACTCATACCACGTACAATATTTTAAACTATATATAACAATTAAATATTAAAATTTTTGTAAAATTAATAATATTTAAACTTAAAATAATAATATTAAAAATATATAAAAAAGGCTTTTTTTTAAGGTTTAATAATTAAATCAATAACTTTAAAATTGGCTAATTAACTTTATTAATGTTGGTTTTTTTAATGTCAAAACTACAATTGAAACTTGTTAACAAATTATAATTATTAGAATTTAAAAATTTTGAGCTGGTTGGAACTTGGTTTTTGGAAATATTTTATAAGTGGACATTAGTCAAAAAAAACAAAAAATTTTTTAGCACACAATAACAAGTTTTGTTTAATAAAAACACATCAAAAGTCTACTCATGTTTAATTTATTGCAATCTTTTTAAAAAATCACATAATTATTTTATTAATGAACTCAGTTACCCCAAATATGAGAAGTTTTTTCATGTAAACTGTGAATAAAACTAAATTTTAACAATTGACTTATTTCATATTGTTCTAATTAAAAATAAAAACACGTTGGAAGTGAGAAAGTAATCCAATTTTAGCAAGTGGGTTAAGGCTGTTGAAAACCAATTCATCACAAACGCTTGTTCGTTGGATCGCTCCAACCTATCATTGTGGCTTGCGGCTATTTTAGTTTATTTTTTTCATTGTCTTAGAAATCTGTAACGTCATCGTCTTCATCCATCTCACCCTCAGCAATTTCCTGAGCTAGCTCTCGTTCCCTTTCACGAAGGGCCTCAGCAGAAGCCAATTCTTTCCTGTGAGCATTGAGCGGGAATCTCATTGCCTGGATTCAAACGTAGATAGGGTTTCTAATCAAAATCCAACGCCATTATTTATAAAACACAAAATGTTTATATGCTCAACAAACCTTAACCGAATCGTTATGAAGGTTCAAACAAAAGCTGATACGTTGATGGAAGGCAATCTGAGGCTCGTTAGTGGAATAAATATCAACGTTTTCCTATATTTTATATCCAGTTAGTATGAATTAGATTGAAAAAAAAATCTTTTCTGAGAGCTAAAATGCAAAAATAAATATGACACCTTAGACTTCATGAATCCTTTTTCGTGATCTAATGTGGCATCAATAACACCATCACGAATAGCCTAACCGAATAATTGAGTTTCAATTTATGTCAAGATACAACGCAAACAACACTAGAATCGATTATATTGTATACCTTAGCAACAATATATTCGGCATCTTCCTCACTATCAAGGTGCAATTTCAAACAGATGTCACGCAAAGATATTCGTGAATAGGAGAGACTTATCATCCTAATACCAGTCTTGATGACATTATGCCGCAGTCTGTAATTATTATAATTGGTTGAATTTATTCTAATGGACAAGTGAATCGGACGACCAGCAATTTGAAAATTGAATTCTTTCAAAGTTGCTCTGGCTATACTCGCCTTAAGATCAAAGTATAGGTTTTATCGCTGCGAAAAATATTGCCATATTTGGCAAGTGTTTCTTGAAAGTTTGCTAGATCACCGATGCGAACAGCTAGAACGTTGATAATATGGATAGAGTCAAAATGTGTTCCTTCTATTATTAAGCTGTACGGGATAACATTACCTTGAACAATATGTAGATATGGAATCAATGGTTTCCTCAAGACGGGTTGTCTAAATATAGAACGCTCAGGTATTTCGCCCATCAAAAGTTGGACGATTATTGAAAGTTTGTAAACCTTATTGTTGTGATTCAATCATCAATTAAGGATATAAGTGAAGAAATATGTTATTTCATATAGAATGAATTTCTTACAGCTTGCTGAAACCCAGCAGTTACTGTATTCTGGGGGGCTTTGCGGATGGCTTGCAGCAGATGAGTGTGTGATAAAGTATAATCAAGCTGAATAGCTTTAATTCTTCCTATTTTGTCGATAAAATCAAAATTTAAAACTTATAACCATATATTTCATTAAAAATGTGTAACTGACCCAAATAATACATGTAACGAGCTTGTTGATTGTTGCCGGCTGTCTCTGGGAACGTTGCTTTGCTAACCAGTTTATCTGCTTGATCGTAGAGGTTATAATGGAAATAATTTCTCAACAACAAATTAATTAGAGTCGCCTATAAATATGTAAGAATATATAAAATATGAATTTAGTTTCAAGTAGTAGTCGGAGGAAAATTTTAGAATTTCCCACTTACCTGAGAATCGTCATCATGGCGCAATGTAGCAGTTCTCTGCGCTGCCAGCAAAATTCTAAGATGGACATGTGCGATTTTTATCACGTATATTGGTCATTTTATGGAACGAATGTGCTAATACATACGGCCGGATCTCGGACAAACTCCTAGTTAGCTCATAAACTCGTGAATAGTAAAAGTAGATGCGCGCCGATAATTGATCCAATGTTCGGCGATTGGTATTTTTTATTTTAATAATTGTTTCGTTAGCTAACAGAATGCCCTAAAAACCATATAATGGAGGTATATTTAGAAGCGAAATTTTTAAGCAAAAGACAATTTCTTTACCTTATCGTACTCTTGCTTGTCTAATAAGAAAATCAAGACCAAAAGATGAAGATATAAATCAATCTCTGGTAAAATGGAAGCTGGATCACGAGCATTTTCATCTGGGTCAATTTCCATAATACCAGACTCCTAAAGAAAATCATTGTTGAATTACAACCATAGCAATGGATAATATTCATCCTAAAATCACCTTGCTAAGATAACTCAAGAGGCGGCTCTTATCGGCAGAATCTGTTGATTAAAGTTGAGAGGTTGTAAGCTTTCATCATTTCTGCCGGCAATTCTCAGTTGAGAAGAGCTTTCAAGTAAATTCTACTGCAAAAACACCGAAGCATGAATAAATAAGAGCCAAATAAAGTACTCTTGTTCGAAACTCTTTATTTGTGTTTTCAAGAGCCGTGCTCACAACCTGCTGACCTCTTGGGAAAGCCTCCTTGATCGCCTGAACCAGTATATCAACGTTTAGCCGCTTGCGAATGGATGCAGTGGTTCTCAAAACTCTCGTTGTGAAGCGCGATTCGATAGTAGCTACAGCCCGTTCAAGAAGAAGAAAGTTCTGTTTCAGGTCTTAAGAACCAATAGAAGTTTGAGTTAAGTTTTCCATTGTTGAAAGTAGATTGAGGATTTTTGCAGAAAGAAAGTTGAATGCCTGCTAGAACAAGAGCGTCCGCCTCAGACGCTTTTTTAACTTCGTCCTCAACCTCATCAGCCTGTGACATCTCAACATCTTGGTTATCAACAACCATTTCAATGTCTTCGTTAGGTTGGGGAGCTTTATTTTTGCTCTCTTCAAGCTTTTTAGCAGCCGACCTTGTGAGACGCTTTGGCAGCTGGGGCTGTTCGGGCTGTTCTTCGGCGCTTTTTTTGTTGCGAGTGGATTTACGTGAGTTTTTATCCACCATTCTCTGACTGACCTTTATTGCGCAATTTTCACGAAACGAGGGTGTTGCGTAAGCGAACGAGAAGAAATCCAAAAAAATCATCCCTTATCGCGGAAAATCTATTGGTTTTGATAGAAAATTCGTGACATCACAAATCAACAATTCATTTAACCAAAGTCGCGTCCTTAAACTAGGAAACTTATAACAGGCAAATGACATATGTCATTCAAAACCAAACCCACGAAGAGGTTTTTAGCTGTAAAATATTTTCAGTCTTTGGGCGTGGTAGCGGATTTTTAGATCTTCCTCTTTACTATGACTTTTTAGGGTGGGATATTATATCTTCTCGCCGAATTCGCTGGTGAAGACACTAAAGCAACGTGGAAAACGGCCGAAGAGATTTTAAGCTCACGACCAGAAGTTATTGAATCCTATTATGTTTTGAACGCGGCTTGGGGCAAGGAAATTAGAACTTTTGAAGGGAAAGTCCATGCTAGAATAATGCCAAAAACCTATCAAGATTTGATCGAAAATTGTCTTGATGAAAGCCATTGTATATATCCATTAAATATAAGATGCTTTATTTTTTACTTATAAAAAATTGAAATATGTCTATTGACAGATAGTGCAGCACTTGACCTTATGGAATCATTCCAAAACGAGCACGAGTATCTTCCAGAGTTAAGAGCAAAAAAATTTGAAGTCCTGTGAAAAGTTTTGGCTGACTTTTTTAGTGACCTTTCTATTGATTCTGGAAGACACCATATTAGACGGGTCATGGACTTGATTGTTAATGAAAAAGTAGAAGATAACGTTGCCGCGAGAGCCTATAAGCTTTTACAGCATGTATTACAAACTAGTGGAAGTGAACCTTTTCAAAATATATGGAAAATTCCGAAGGAATTACCTGAACAAGATGGCCTTTGGGCTGAATACCCTTTAGATTTTTGGAAATTTATACAGACAAAGCTAGTTTCATCATCGATGAACGGAGAGGCAAAAAAGGTACATAAGAGAACGAGACTTTAATGTTTGATTTATGCTTTAACCAGTGAGTTTAATCATAGATTATAAGAGAATCGATGCTACTTGATCATATAATTAGTATTTTTGAATTTGATCTTTTGATTAAGAAAGGTAAACTGATTGTCTTCTCAATGAGCTATGACACTTTTGTTACCATTAAACCTTGGGTCTTTATAATTTAGATAAATTGGGATCTTGCATGATATTACAAATATTTCCTAAGAATTATGGACGAGTACGTAACAATATCAAGTACCCAATTGAGGCATTGCTTGCGCCCTTTTCCATGGCTGAAATATGTCCTATTGAAACTGCGCGATTATCACAGCGCTTACTAGGACAGGTAAGATTGTCAAAAAAATTCTTGGATATTTTACGTTATATGGTAGATTTCTCATTTTCAAAAAAAAACAGATTATAATACTTTCCTACGCCGGAATTATATGCCATGACACACTGAAGCGTGAAATGTACCTTTTGATTAATAAATTCAATCCGGAAAATTTTGAGCTATTTATTCAAGTATGTCCATCATGAGATATTTGAGTACTAATTAAGAACCATCCTTAAAGAAAATTTTGTGATTGAAATTTTCTAGACAATTAATTTTAACACGTTCAAATCCAAATTACTGGATCACGCCCTCCAAGATGCTAACCTGGGTGAAGTTTCACGTACCTATAAAAGTCTCATTCATGCAGGGCTAGATCTCTCGAAAATTATCCATGTATATTTTCAATCGACTCCATATTACAGGAAAGTCAGCCGGTCGACAGCTATATGTCGACACACATTCATATTAGTAACTTTACTTCAAAGCTATATACAATCCAAGCTTTTGCGGATCGATAGCAAAGTATATTGTGGATTGAGCAAAGAAGAACGAAATTTATTGGCGGAGGATTTAATTCGCCCTAAATTGGAAGAATTGGAGCAATGGCTTGATGATGAGAAGACTATAGATAAAAGGCTTCGTCGAAGGGCTAAATTCATGATAGAATTAGCCAACATAGCCCTGGACACGCAGCAACCCATGGAAATTATCAATATTAGTTAGTTCAAAATCAATAACTCGATCATAAATGAGTTTTGAAAGGTGGGATTTTTTTGCTTTTCAATTCAAGACAGAGTTTTTTAACTTAATCCAAATGTGCAAAGAAAAAAAATTTTATTATTATTATTATTAATTTTACGAGTGAGGCCCAAAAATTATTATAAAAAAAAATAGATTAAGCAATAATGTAAAAAATTATTATTATTTTTGAAGTTTATTGGTTAAGCAAAAACAATTGAAACAAAAAATTGAAATTTAATAATTACATAAGATTTCTGGTAATAATTTAATAATGTTAGTTGAAATTTAAACCAAAACAAGATAAAATTATTCTTAATTTTTAATTTAATTTAATATTACATATGTAATATATAATTTAATTTATTAATAACAATATTTTTAATTTTCAATAATAACAATTAAGATAAAATTAATAAATAAAAATTTCAATTATAACATTTATTTTTAGCATTAATATGTTAAATAACTTAATTTATATTTTTGTGTTTATAAACATTCAGAAATATGGGTTTAAAAAAATATTGATTTTGATTAACTTTTATTCTCAAAAATCTGACTTTTGGATTTTAAATGTAAAATCAAATATTTTATTTTCCAGGGTGATTCGATAAGAACCTATTTATTATTTTTAAAATTGGGTTTCTTCTGTTGAAGAGACATAATACAGAAGATCCATGACAGGAGTTCTGAAACCAAGTGATGTTATACCCGCTGAAATCTAGGAAGAATCGGGGATTTGAGAATTTTTATTTCCTTATTATGAGAAAATTAAGACTGAGTCGAAATTTTAATTGATAAATACCTGACCACGATGATGAGTGCAATGATTGAAAACATGAATGTATGATAATAATATATTCTTAGTGGTGTAAACCCCTAAAGTGTTGGGATATGTTATTGATGCTGAAAAATCAAAAGCTTCAGGCAAAGAGGCGACATGGTTTATCCATTTTTGCGCCTTGATTAGAATTAATTTTTAGACTTGGTCAAAGTATTTCTAAGATTTCAAAAGATTCTACGACTAATCCAAACCTGTTCTTGTAAGGCGTTTGATAATTCCTCGCGATTTTGAATATAGGTTTCCCAATGGCTATATTTGGCATCTTTTGGCACAGGTTCATTACTCGACAATTTCCAAAATTGAGTGACTTCATCATTATTTTCATAATTGTTAGTAAATCTGGGATACCTACAGAGTTTTAATTTTTAATGAAAGCATTGGTCACTATATATAAAGCAAAGAAAATAATTAGAACCAAATTTCAATTCTAACCAAACTTTATCCGAAAGTAAAATGTGATTTAGCGTTCCATGAATAGATCGAAATACAAGCCCCGTGTTGGCTCTATAAGATTCATCGGGAATTGGAGAAACAGCGGCTAGTAGCTGTTGATGTGCCCACAAATTATATCGAGCAAGGTTGAGTACAATTTTTTTGCTTGGGGATTGACTTGCCATTTTCTGAGTTGCAACATTATTGGTTAAATTTTTTGACATTTTATTTTGTCACGGGATTTATTTAAATTTTCGAATCGCGCGATCAAAGGTGAAGTTCATATTTCAAAGATGCTGTCTTCCCAAAAAATTTTTTTGAGAGAGCATACCATTTTTACTTCTAAGCTCGGTCATTTTTTCTTCATCAATTCTGGGTCCAAGTTACCTTTAAACCCACTTTATATATCCTCTTTCCATGTCGGTTTGTTTTCAAAATCACTTTCTACGGAAGCTAGTACGCGCCGTTCTACTTTAGACTATGGTCCAAAAGCGTCCAAGCTTCCTACTCTAACCTACCTATTAGCTGTTGTGCCCGTTATAACCTTTCTTCTTGGTACCTGGCAAGTTCAGCGTCTTCGCTGGAAGGTTGGTTTGATTGAGGACGCTCAAGAACGCCTCAGCAAACCTCCAATAAAACTACCCAAAAACTTAAAGTATTCCTCTATTTTCATAGGCCTATTTACATTGATGCTATCTAGCCATTAACCAATGCTAGTCCCAAAGTTATAGATGAACTATTTTACCGACGAGTTCAAACTACCGGCAAATTTCACCATGATCAAGAAATATTATTAGGACCAAGACCTCGTAATAATAAGCCTGGTTATATTGTTATTACTCCTCTGGAACAGGAGAATGGGTACAAAAAAAAATATTGCAAATTGAAACCATTTTGTATCGTGATCCGTAAATGATTTGAATTTGTTCAATTGCAGTGTAACAGTCTTGGTCAAACGTGGGTGGATATCAGAAGATAAAACTGATCCTGCCACGAGATCAAACCACGAGGTCTGAGCTGTTCTTGAAGCATCACACATTTAAAAAATTATTAATTTCATATGATCATAGACCGATGATATTGTGAAGGTTGAAGGATTGGTTAAGAAAGGAGACAAGGTAAGCATTTTTCAAGATTAGATTTGAAGATTCATTGATTTTCAATATTTAACACTTCCTCTTTTAGAAAACATGGTTCACTCCTGTAAATAAACCCGAAAAGAAACAATGGATTTGGACTGATCTAAAAGCAATGGGAAAACACACAGGGGCACAGCCAGTTCTAATAGAAGAATCTCTAGGTTTTATAGCATATATTGGATCCTTGATGGTCAAAATTTTCACTGATTTTCCTTTATACGATTTACAGGGACATCTCCTTATTTAATCAATAAGCTTATTGATGAGGGGGTTCCAGTTGGCAAAATTCCTCAAGTAGATTATACGAATACTCATCTAGAATATGCTATCACATGGTATCTACTGATCTCTTTTAAACCTTAGTTATTCCTTACAATATTGACCTATGATTTTTAGGTATTCACTCTCCTTCGCTACGACTTTAATGTTCATTATGCTGGTTAAAAAACCTCGATCTGGACATGTTCGGCGACAGGCCATGAGAGGCTAAAACTTTTATGGAGACTGGGCTTTAAATCTTATTTGATTACCGTAGAGGCAAGCCGATTTGGAATTTATCATATTTAATTAAAAATAGTCAGCTTGAACAAATATTGTGCATTTATAAAGCATGAAAGCGGATCAATTAGTAATACGATATTCAAACCATTATCGGAAATCGTATACATTTAGTTGTGAATGGTGAACAAGCTTCGTTGAGATGAAAAATATTGAACAAGGACATTGACTCAGTTCCAACAAAGACCAATTTGAATATAAGTTAATGCTATACGAAACCCGAATTTTGAACATTGAATACCATTATTGATTTACTATATTATGGGAGAGTTATACCAGCATTAAGTTTATAATTGGGATGAGGACAAGCCTCGCGTTTCGCTAAAGGCTTTGCCCAAAGGCAGATTATGGATCTTCGTAATTTATTCCTAATCACGGGAAGGGATGGTTCTAAAAAACCTTAGAAAATAGAAATGCAAATTCATAAATAAACAATTTTAATAGCATAAATACTTAATTTCTAATATTAAAAAAACAATTATGCAATTTCATAAATCTTTTTATAAAACTAACATTACACGTGAATAAATAAGAAAAATCCATTTGTGGGTGTGGCTGGTATACAACCACTCACTCTGTTGATCATCCAATTGTTTACCTTATAATCGAGAGCAAAATTCAATTCACTGTCGAGTCCCTAGAAATTTCTGAGATTATGCAAAACGAACAGGATTCTGATATTTCAAGTAGTGGGTCGCCCACCGCAGAAGATGAGATCTCGAGCTCCATTGAATCCTTATTTCGACAGGTCATTTCCTCGCCTTGAGTTTTAATTTATTAACCTACTCTGTTCAGGGCATATCACACAGAGAATTCTTTATTCTCTTTCTGATAGGTTTCTGAAACTCCCTATAATTACACAACTCACGTTGAATACATTGAAGCCTTGAGAACCTCATGCCAATATCAAGAATTGACAAGAGCAAGGGAAAATATGCATCGCATCTTTCCTCTTTCTGAAGGTTAAATTTTATCATATTCACATAAATTTTTTAGTCCTATAGACTCTAATGTCGATCAATGTTTATTTTTGGAAATTTCTAGATATATGGCTTCAATGGATCGAAGATGAAGCTCGGATAGCTTCAAATCCAGAACAGATTCGAAAGGTTGGAGATCTGTACGCCCAAGCAATTCAAGATTATTTTTGTAAGTAAATTATGCCTTAGTATATTTGCTTTTTTATGTATTTTGAATTAACAAATCACGCCTAGATCTCTTTTTCAATTCATCAATAAGCAATAAATCTTTGGAAAGGATATACACAGTATTTAGTTGAGCAGTATAATGATTTCCTTGAGAACTATTCCGGAGAACAATTTATTACCCTTGAAGATGTTCGAGCAATCTTTCATCAAGCAATTAAGGAAACTGGATTTTGTTTACCTCAGGTAATATTTATTCGGTATATTTCGATCAATTGGGAATTTTAAACTGTAACTTCCTACTTAGAGCCATATTATATGGGATCCTTATCGTGATTTTGAGGAAGGGCTCTTGGAGGTTCAGAAAATTTAGCTTTTCTATATCAATTTTTGTTGTATCAGATGGCAAATATTAATAAAAGTTTTGTATCAAATTATGCTTTAGAAATCTCCCAGGTATTTAATCCAGTTGTGCGGTTATGATGAATTTAATCCTATTCTAAATACCCAGTTAGATTATATGAAGCTTTTAAAATCCTCATTTGTGCAGCAAATAATTAATCAATTTAGTTTTCCACACTAACCTTCGTTTGAATATGCTTACAGCTCCCTTGAGCAACAGGAGAGAGTGAAAGATTTATACCAAGAAAGACTCCAAGTTCCGCACGAAAGTAAGTGAGATATTTGATGAATTTTAAAATATCCTTGAAACCTGGTTTAGTTTTGATTGTGAATGGCGAATACAGCCTTGGAAAAAACGTGGGAAGACTATTCACACTTTGTCACAAGATACTATAATGCCAATTATGAAAAGCACATGATCAGCATTAAAGATCAATATTATGAGGCGCATCGACAATGTCAGGAGAGAGAGCCTTACGAACAAGCGCTGGTAAGAATTTTCATATCTCGTTTATTTTATTTTGAGCGATTTAAAACAACACATTTAATTCATTTGCTTAGGTTCAATCTGCAAACGGCTTACCTGAATTCTTGAGATATATTAAATTTGAGAGAAAGAAAAAGCGACCCTTATTTAGAGCAATCACAACGTTGTTTGAGAGAGCTCTTGTGCTTCATTATCTCAACGACTCCTTATGGGAAGATTACATTGGTTTCTTGTTAGAACACAAAAATCAGGGGGAACTTGTTATTAAAGTTGTTGAAAGGAGTGTTCGGAATTGTCCTTGGTCAGGGGCTCTTTGGGGACACTATTTCAGAATACTTGATCGAGAAGGATCTTCGCGTGATGATCTCACGTTGATTCTTAATAGAGCTTTGACCACTGAATTGCTCAACGAACGGTTAGATGATCTTGTCAAAGTTTTACTTGCTTACTGTGATTATGAGCGTTTAAGAATCAATTGGAGGAAGGAGATTATTGATGAAGAAAAAGCAATTGATTTGATAGCTGCTTTGGAATATGGCTTAGAAAAGATTAATCAAGGTTAGCACAACTTCTATTTTTGATCCATTTTTAATTAGGAAAAAAATAAAAAATAAAAACTTGTTTTTGCTTGAATCATAGTTTCCTCAACAGGTGACCCTTTGCGCCGTTTAGAGAAGTACTATATTGAAATTGAAGTAAAATTATACATTTGAAAATCTATATATTTTCTTTGAGTTTACCTGTCAATTTTTAAGACATTTATCAATTCTTTAGACAAAGCTTAAAAATATTAAAAAGGCTCGCGAGATTTGGGAGGGCATTTTGAAAAAGGATTATCTCCTGTCTGAAGCATGGATAAGTTACGCGCAATGGGAAATGTATGTAACATAATTGATCACTTATTGCCTCAAATTCTTGGGAACTAATTTCAACTTTTGCCTGACAGATCAATCGACAATATCGAGCAAGCTAGGAGTATCTTTAAGAGGGGAAGTCAAAGTAAAACTGATTGGCCAGAACGGGTATTTCAAGCATGGGAAAACCTGGAACATTATTATGGTGATTTGAATAGCATTCAGAATGCTCTTCTATTCATAAGAAAACAGGCCATAAATGTTGCGAGTCGACGTGAAAAGGTATTATTATTACTACCACCACACTCTAGTTACTCGAAGAAATTCAAAAGCAATCAAATTTCTATTACGGCACTTTTGAGCTCAAATTAATTTATTCAATTCGTCAGGCAGCATTATATGAAGCTCAAAATTCGTTACACTCTTGGACAACTGAACCTCAAGATCTTTTAGAACCTTTAAGAGACTCCCTTAAACGAAAATTAGAATTTTCCAACGATAACGAAGAATCGCACCCCCCTAAAAGAAGTAAGGGAATCCAAGGAGATAATATGGACATAGTTGAGGAATCTTTAGAGAAGTCACAAGAAGGTTTTTATTTAACACAATTTTAAATTCGGGGTGAAAAATGCTTGAATATAAATTTTTACCTTTTTATCTAGATAAAAAATCCTTCACACGAATAAGACGGTAGGTCCTAATTGAATTAGTAGACTGTTTCAGTAAACATCTTTTAGCTGAATACTAAGGTTCGCATTTTTTTCAGAGACCGGGAGCATTCCACTGTCGCCGCTGCTAATTTACCTCAAAATGTTACCGAGGGCCAGTTGAAACAACTATTTCATCAAGTATATTTTATTAAGAGGTTTTCAGTTGAACTTGTTCTATCTACGAATCATTTTAAAATATGCTCATTTTCGTCTTCTCTTAGTGTGGCAAAATACACTCAATTCGTATAATACCAGAGAGTGGAAAAGAAGAATGCACTGCTTATATCGAATTTATCGAAAATGTTGGTATTATTTAAGAATCGATTTCTCGCACTTTAGATTAATTCAAATTCATCAATGCAGAGTAGTGTCCTTATGGCTTTGACCAAAGACAAAAAGAGGATCGAGGACAAAGAAATATCAGTATATCATCCAGCAGAGACTACTCTTTTTGTCACCAATTATCCGCCTAATATGGAAAAAACAGCTTTCAAAGAGATATTTGGACAGGTTCAAGCAATCAGATACTTGAAGCTATTTGTGAAATAATGATTATAATAACCTAAAAAATAATAATTTCCATTTTCTCAGCATGGTGAGATTATGGACATTCGCTTTCCAAATAAGTCCGTAAAAGGAGTCAATCGTAGAAGATTTTGCTATATAGAGTACAAGGAACAGGTTTGGAAATGGGCTTTTTGATATTTCGAGTTATTTCTTGCTCTTTTTACTAACACAATTTGTAATCATTTTGAGGACTCGGCTCATGCTGCTCTTGTTGAGGATGGTCGTTTATTGGAAACTGGAGAAAAACTTATTGTCAAAATATCAGATCCTTCCCAAAGGAAGCCACGTGCACCACCATCGTTAGTATATTGAAAACTTTTTAAATTAATCTCAGCTCTTACCATTTGTCTGATATACTGATGAAACTTATTCAATTTAGTAAAAACGAAATTTTCATTCGAAATCTTCCAGGTCAGGTTAATTCAGATGAGCTCAGGAACTTTTTTGAGACGGTGGGCTTTTTGAAAATGCCAAAATCTTATTTTTATACTATGATGATGCAATATTTGAACATTCAGGTATATATATTTAGTTCGGCCCGATCAAAGACGTTAGAGTTTCTTTATTCCCAGATGGTAAATGCAAGGGAACTGCTTTTGTTGAGTTTTTTCGAGAGGTATTTTGATTTTTCATGTCGTTGACTAAGGGTGTGATGTTTTTTTCATTAATATATGTTTTGTATATTATCAAAGGAAGACGCCCAGGCTTCAATCGCATTAAACTCGGCCGAATTTAAGGGCAATTTTATCAACGTCAAAATTAATGACCCATATTACAATAAAACTATAAGGTGAAAAAGAATACATACAACATTAATTAATTCATCGTTCCCAAGTCATTTACTTTATCCTTTAATATAGTAAGGATAAGCAGCCAAGCCAACAAGCGAAAAATCGTGAACTTCCTCCCAGTGTCCGCGTCGAAGACTTGCCCAAAGATGTAACTGAAGAAATGTTAAACGAACTGTTTTCTTTGGGAACCAAGGTATTACACTGAAATTACTGCGCAGGAATTCATATGTGTGTTCACATGATATTTATCCTTTCTAGAGTGGAAAAGTACATCAGATTAAGTTGCATCCCAAACGACATCGTGCTCAAATTGATTTTCTTGATAAAGAGGTACGAATACTGATATTTTACGATTTCAATAACCCTCATGTTTACAAATCTTTATTTGACTTCAGGACCCAGCAAATGCGGAACTCCGGTTTGATAAATATGAATGGCATGGAACTACCTTGGCCGTGAAACAAATTAATGATTCATCTTCAAGATTACTGGATAATACTTTGTCTTTAAGGTTTTATAAACGTCGACCCTTTTTTCCTTTCCCTATATTAAAATTGGTTATTGACATTTGAATCCTTTCTTTTAGCCAACCAAGAGCAACTATTACAAGTTTGGTACCTTCAGTTATTAAAAGGGGCACCATATCCAAAAGAGGAAGAAAAAGAATCGGGGTGACCAACCCATCTTCATTGGCTGAACAACCTAGCACTAGTTTCAAGGATATATCAGTGGGAAATGATAACCAAATTGATGCAGTTGAAATGCTCTGCGACAAATGAAGGAAAATTTAAAGATGACTTTTCGATCTAAATAATATCAACAAAAATGAAAGTTTATATATACACAATTTTAATTATTGGTCAAATGACTCTTGGATGTTCTACTCGAAAGAATCCTCTGACAGCCAATGAAGCAGTTAATTTTATTCGGCTATTGTTAATTTCAGTCAGAATTTTCATACTGTAATACTAAAGGATTCATTGAATACTCGCCAAATAAAATGCAATCCATCGGGTCTTATCCCATTTGGCAAATTGAATTACCGGAAAAACTTATTGCACTGAGCTATCCCCAACTATGTCATTCTGACCAGCATTTATGTTTTCATGCGCAATATTAAATGACCCATAAGTTTTGGTGGATCTTTTGCTGTGATTAGAACGAGAAGTTTTCGATCTATTATGATTCCTTTGAGCATTCCCACTCTCTACGTCTCGACAATCAATATGGTCCACCTCGGGTAGGTATGGTTCCTCATGAAACTCTATACTTTCATCCCTTAACAAAGCTTCACGTCGTCGTTTATCAGTGGTAACTATGATATAGGATATCAAATGAATCACGCAAAAAAGACAAGATGTGACGAGTAAAGTGATATGATATATATGGGTTGGACGTTTATGCTGGTAAAGGACGTTTGCCTTGAATATGATATAAATTGATGATCCCTGGATCCCAGTAAGAAGTTGATAATCAGTAGTGAAACATTAATTGCAAAGGAATACTATGTTATACAGGATTTTGGTCTCACCCCGCAAACCCCTCCTAGAATCCAACCGAGCTCTCGAAGCCAAAGCGAGGAATCAACCCCGATAACTGTAATGACACGCAATAACCCCAAGCCTAGCATATCCCATTCCAAATAATCCCAACGCCAATCTCCTGCGTTCCATGGACCAATGTGCACTAGAAGAATGGTACATACGGCAACAATTCCCAAGTCCACACAAGCCAACAAGAAAAGAATAATCAACAACTTTGGTCTTGGAGGTGGTTGAGCTAGACTCATATTAACTAAAAGATAAGGATCGGGAATTAAAGAATCATTGTCAATAGCTTCTTGTACTGTTAAAAGCGGTTCCAATTCATCAGCGATTGCCTTGGAAGAGACGGCTGAAGTTTCGTGGTCACCACGCGTGTTGTGCGTAAAGGAGTTGGAGGAGGAAGGAAAGGGTTCGATCGGCGGGCTAGATATTATGCTTGATTTTTGTTTTCCTGCAGCTTCACTATATACACTCTTAATGGTTTTTTCTTTAATAAGTTCCATTCTTTTAATTTATTCTTGACATATGATGATGTAGGATTCACTAATGAAAATTTATTAATGTAATACTAAAAGTTACAAAGAAATTTGGTATCTACTATATACAAACGTTTATCGTTTAAATAGAGAACGACTGGGTTAAAAAGAGGTTCGTGATATGGTGTTGGTCCACCCGGAAAATTCTTGTTGATTAATATAATTAGGGCTTCAATATATATATTTGAATTTATTATATTATTATTATTAATAAATCGATTATTTTATTTTATTGATTATTAGTGAACATTGGTATTTCAGGGATCAATAGTGTTTGTTTAATATTACAATTGTATTACAATGTAATGTGATCATGATATTTGTCTAGACAAAAATAGTTAATATGAAACTCATCTACATTATTTACATCAGATCTATCATGGAACCCAAAAATTACAACAACATTAAAAGTATTTTAAAAAAAAACAAGGTAAAAAAATTGCTTTTTATATTTTCAAAATAAATAACTTTTAAGCACTTGAAGCTTATCTAAAAAAAGAAATGATTAGTTATGAAATTTACCAAAAAGAAAATAATAATAATAAATATTAAAAAAAACAGAATAAAATGTGTTATTATTTAATAAAAAACAAATTATTATTACAATATTAATTTAAAAAAATCTATTATTTATAATCAAATTTATTATTATAATTTTTTTTTCTTTGAAATTGTTTTTTATATTTATTAATAGCTTTGGCAAAATTTTTATTTTTTAAGTTAAAAATAATAGTTTTAATATAATTATATTTGTAATTAAAAAAAATGTAAATTTTATTTTTATTAAATATATATAAAAAAACATGTATTTGTTATTTTTTGATTTTTAAAATAATATATTATTTTATATTAATTTATATATTTACATATTAATTTTTATATATATATTTTAAACCATATATTTATTTATATATTGTTTACAAATTATATATTGCTTAAAAATAATAAAAACATTTTTATTTTTTTTTATTCAATCTTAATATTTTTTTTTTTTTATTGTTTAATGAGTGAGGTCCAAACATTACCTAGTACAATACATCATAAGAAATCTAAACTAGACATGAATCATGCATTTTTTACATGTGACCAGTCACTCAGACCAATCAGAACTATACTAAGCATCTATAATAACTAATACAGAATCCCCAATACCTAAAAAAAATAAACAAGGTGCACAAAAGCCAAAGCTAATGCCAAAAGCCTCTGCAATACCCAACATCTTTATCACCTCTATAGAAAATAATAAAGAAAGACCACACATTAGGCCAGAAACAGAGTCATCTCTAAGAATCAGACCACGCTTCTCCATTAAAGCATGGTGACTTGCACGAACCAGCCAAACCTCATTCCTAAAAGCAAGACAAAAATTCCACACAAATTCCACCACTCTTTGACAAGCAATCTTCGAGTTCCTGAAAACCGAAACCACTTCCTGAAAGCAAAGTTTGAACATAAAGCCCTTACAAAATGCCGAACACAACAAAGTGTCAAAAACGCAAGAGAGCATAAGCTGAGAGTACTCTTCAGATAGCTGCATGCATGTTCAACAGCTGGGTGTGGATAGGAGTATTAGAACCACAAGAGAAAACATGATCAGAAACTTCAACTTCACCACAATACAAGCATAAAACGTTGGGATAAGATCTACTATAAAGGCACTTGCGGACAGCAACAGACAGTCGATAATATAAAGCCTTCATAAAATAAGTACGAGCACCAGCAGAACGTTTACCAGTAGAACTAGTGGCCATATGCATATCAGAATGCCACATAAGAGAAGACCTGTGCTAGTCCACATCACCATACAAACTGGTGGCCAAGACCCTAGAACCAGAACCAGTCTCCCATTGAGCATGATGAACACAATGGAAAATATCACAAACAAAATATCTAGAATTCCCAAAAACAGCCACACCACCCACCAAAATATAGCACACATTCACATGTAAAGGAAGAGAATGTTCAGACATAGTAGCAGCCGTAGTAAGAGCATCTACACATTCATTACCCACAATACCAAAATGTCTTTTGACTTTAAACTAACAGATGTTCAGATTTTTATTATGAATCAAGTCATAAATGTGACAGCGTTCTAACCAGTATCGATTTCGAAACTCCGAAAACACCAGACCCAGCTCAGATTTGCATGTATCCAAAGCTGCCTGACTGTCAGAAAACAAATAAACAGAACTAGAGGGGGGAACACACTCAAGAGCCAGAGCAATAGCCTGCAACTCTGCTATAGTAGAAGACACCAAACCAGAGACTTCAACACCCAAACCCAAATCAACACCATCAAAAAAAGTGGCAGCACTAGCCCACATGCCAACAGTATCCAAACCAGCCAAAGAATTATCAGTATAAACCGAAATGTTATCAGTACTAACACTAAGCAGATGATCACGAATCTTAACAAATTCAATCAAATCCAGGACATTTCGAGAAGTAATCTCACCAACAGCAGAAGACGTGATGGAAACAGGAGCCACCATGTTGATAAAAGAAACTGAAAAATCAAACCAAATAGAAACCAGCCCACGTGAATCCAACTGCTTCCAACATTTAAAGATTGCCCAAGTAAAAGCAGTCCCACTGTGGTTCCGAAGTTGGTCCACAAAAGCAACACCATAATGCCGAAGAGACAGAAGACATCTGACAAATCTAGACTCACCAAGAACAGATACCATAGGGGTTCTTTTCCAAAGATGAAAAGCATTGGCTCTAATGCCATCCAAAGAAAAATTATAATCATGAAATATATGAACCAAGCCTGCCAAAAAATTATCGGAAGCACCAACACCAATATGAGCAGGGGAGCTCAAGAAATGAATCGGATGCCAATACAAAACTTGCAAGTCATAAGATCTGTGAGCAAACAAATGACCCAAAATGCCAACTGAATTTGCAAAACTAACAACAAATGCCACTTTGTGTTCAGTCTGGATTTGTTCAAAAGTATTTAAGTCATACAATGAGAGGTAATGCAACACATCATTGGGAAAATCCAAAGGCAGACCAGATTTCGATTTCAAACTCTTGCAAATTATATTATCCCATTTGTTGTACACACTAGGAGGAACAAAGCTGAACTGAGTTCTGTAATTCACAATAGAGTGAAGGACTAAAGACACCAAATACGAAAATTGTTTATCAGAGATGGCCTTTTTTAACACAAGATTAGCAAAAAACTTGATGTTCAAGTGAGCTTTAGCAAGACTGGGTTTAGAAAGGCTCTCAATAGACAAAAAGATATCCAAATACTGATGAGATTCACTCTTTTTGGCCACAAATATAGGCATCCTATTTATCAAAAGAGAGAGATTCACAACCCGGCAGTTAATAGGAATAGCCACAGTTTTATTATTGTTAATTGAAATGTCATTAAGCCTGAAAAATTTGCTAGCAACATCTAAAATGTGTTGTGTTGTTGCCTGATTACTACCAATTCAGATTGTATCATCCACAAAAGTGCCAGCAGCAAGAAATGAAGTTAACCCAGCTTGAGATTCTATACAATGTTACAGGTAACAAGTTCTGGTGTTGAATTAAATAACAACCTGTAATTTAGTGCTCAAAAAGCTATTTCCATTGATGATGTTCTGAAAGTGTTGTATCTAAAAGTTTTGATGGAGTTCTTTGTATAATGGACAGAGATTCAATAGTTGTTTTATCTGTAGCTTCCCAGACTCGCAAGTTTGTCAATTTTTTTCTTGGCTTGGTGGCTGGCAATCTTCTGGTAAGTAATCCGTATCTTCTGTATGTGTCCTACCCACTTGCAGAGGTTTTTTACCAGGCAATCCTTGATCTCAGTAATCAGCGCTTTTAATCAATTGGTTAGTGCACAATAACAAAATCACAGAAAAATAAAGAAAAATAAAGAAATCTAAAGAAATAAGCCAAGGCAATTTGCAGATTAGTATTCCATTAATAGCCATAATCAAGAGCTATTGTTTCAGTGTAGTTAAGTATTAATTACTATCAACATGAAATGTTGATAGTGGAAAGTAGATTGAGATATGAAATAATTATTTATTTGATGATTGTGTTTTTAGACTAAGAATTCTGTGGTATCAATTCTGTCTTTTCTGTTTTTAACATTACTGCTATATATACATATTTAAGATTCCTCAATTCCTCAATTCCTTGTAACAGAAATTCTGGAATTCCTGAAATCCTGCGATTCCTAATGAGAAAAATCCTGGAATTCTGGAATCCTGCGATTCCTCGTTGGGGAATCCTGAAATTTTTGGAATCCTGCAATTCCTTTGAGAGAAATTCTAAAATTCCATATTTACTATGTCTATCTCTGATTGGCTAATATCTACTAACTAATAATACTATATTTTCCTATATTCTATGAGTAACATTATTCCCTCCTTTTTAATATTGAGCTCTATTGAAATCTAATTCCTTTAATTCTCCCTCTTGAATTATTTCTTGAACTTTTTTTTCGAGTATTATTTGTGTTATTTGACTTTGTAATTCTTTAAATTGGGCATTGGTCATTTTTCCCAATTAATTACTCATAACTGTATCCATTGCTGTGTTGAATAAGATTTCTGGTCAGTCTTGAAATCTTATATATAGCCAGTAAATGGCTCGAGCTTGTGTGGTTAGATTGTTCTTTCCCACAAATTGTTCCAGTTGTCTTAGTATTGTTGTGTCGAATAACCATTTTGTTTTGTCAGTGTATAAATTCTGGATATTTACGTGTTGTCCCAAGTGGAAATGGCAATAGTTTTTTGGAAATTGTTGTGTCCACCAAGTCCAATTTTCTCTAGTAAGTTTTTGGTGTAGTCCGACTATTTGTTGTTCTTTTATGGCCAATTTTATCTTGGTCATGATCTTGTCAACAACATTTTCAAGTCTTTTCTGTATTTTGTGTTGTAGTATTTTTGCCATATTTTTGTAATGAATGGTTTGTCGATTGATTGTAATTTCTATTTCCTGGTGTTAGATTAATTGAAAAATTTGTTGGACTAGTGAATGGATATTGTCTGTAATTTTCATTTTTCTGATCTTCTTTGTCACATCAACCATGTTTCTTATATATTCTTTTGTCGATCAATTGGATGTGTTGTTGTTGATGATAATAATTGGTTCCAGATCTTGTGAAATCTCATTTGGTTGAACTAGTATTCTCTGTACTCCCAATTGTGGAATATTATTGGTAGATGCTGATGCTATCTGGTAATATAGTTTTAGTCAATCACCATGTGCTGCTTTGGCTAAGATTCTGTTGTCCAGTCTTAATTTGTAAGCTCCATTTCCTAGAATTTCTTTTATGTAAAATAATCCATCCCATTTGGAGTCGAATTTTCCACTCCATTGTTTTTTCGCTTTAGTATGATGTAGTAATACTTTGTCTCCAATCTTGAATTTGACTGGTTTGTTTGGTAGTTGACTATCGTGTCTTTTTTGTGACTTTTGAATATTATTAGCTGCTCTTCTTTGTTTGTTTTCCAATGTTTCCATTAAGTTATATGTTTTTCTCAGTAATGTTTTTTGAAAATTCTCTTCTGTTATTGATTCAGCTGAATATGTATTAATTTCTCTCTCTACTGGTAACATTGCTGTTCTTCTATACACTAATTCAAATGGTGTTGCTTGTGTAGTATCCTGTTTTATTATCCGATAAGCAAATAGTATTGATGATATGAACAAATCCCAATCATTTTGGTTTTCTTGGCTAAGCTTAGCTATTGCTTCACACAATGTTCTATTGAATCTTTTGACTAATCCATTGGTTTGTGGATAGTATAGTGATGATAATGGTCTTTTAATTCCAAATCTTTGGCTCAATTTTGTTAATGTTCTGTTCACAAAATGAGTTTCTTGGTCTGATAATAATTCTTTTGGACATCCATGTTGACAAATCAAATTCTGATGAATGAATTCGGCAATGGATTCTGCATCCGCTCTTTGAATTGCTTTTGCCTCTGGCTATTTAGTGAAATAGTCTATAGTTACTGCTATGTATCTGTTTCCTCTGCTGATAATTGTTAATGGTTTGACTAAATCAATTCCAATACGGTCAAATGGTTGTTCCACTTTGATTGGTCTTAATGGTTTACTGGGTCTTGTTCCTCCTTTTTGCTGACAAGCATCACAATTTTGAACATATTGAATGATGTTTGGATACATTAATGGCCAATAGTATCTCTTTCTGGTTCTTTCTATGGTTGCTTCTTTGTAAAAATGTCCTGCAATTGGATCTGAGTACATGTTGAATAATATTGTCTCTTTTTTTGGCTCCGTAATTACTCTGGTTGGTTGATCTGGATCCCTTCTATTTTTCCAATAAAGTATATTTTGGTAAGTGATAAAATATTTTGATTGTTGTTTGATACTCCTTTGTTTCATATGAGATAAATTCTTCTTGAACTGTTGAATGTTTAGATAATGTTGCAATTGTTGATATTTTTGTATGTTCATCTTTTGTTGTATTTTTCCGTTGGTATTGTTCTGGTTTTATTATATTTTTGGGTTGAAATGTTCTTAGATTTGTCTTATTTGTGATAAACCGTCAGCATTTCTATTGTCTTTTCCCTTTTTGTAATGTATAGTATAATTGTATAGTGCGAGTGCCATTTTCCATTTTAACTGTTTTCCATCTCCAAATTCTTGTTTTTGAAGTGATGTTAATTCCTTGTGATCTGTGTATACTTCAAACTTCTGGCTCAAGTATTCTTTCCATTTCATGATGGCCCAGTATATTGCTAAGTGTTCTTGTTCCAGTGTTCTATAGTTCTTTTTGGCTGGTGTTAAACTTTTGTTGGCATATGCTACTGGATGTTCTCTGCCGTCCGGTCCTCTCTGAGATAATACTGCTTCCAATGCTTGGCTGGATGCATCAGTGATGATGATGAATGGTTTGCTGTAATCTGGATAGATTAGTACTGAAGCTTGGATGAGCTTTTTTCTCAGAATATCAAAAGCTTTTTGTTGACTTTCTGTCCATTCATATTTTGCATTTTTGTTTTGTAGTTGATTGAGTGGCTGTGCTATCTTGGAAAAGTTCTTGATAAAATGATGATAGTAGCTGGCAAATCTCAAGAATAATTTCAGTTCTGTTATATTGATTGGCATTGAAAAGTTCTTTACTATCTCTATTTTCTCTGGATCCGTTTTGATGCTGTCTTTGCTGACTATGTGTTCCAAGAATTTGAGTTCCGTTTTGCCAAAGAAGCATTTTGTCACATTCAACTTCAGTCCTGCACTTCTCAATCTTTCGAACACTTGTTGAAGATGATGAAGATGATCATCAAACGTCTTTGAGAATACATTGGTGTTGTCCAAGTATACAACTACTGATTTCCACAATAAGCCAGTATAAACGATTTCCATTAGCTGTTGGAAAGTTGCTGGGGCATTGGTTAAGCCGAATGACATTACTTTAAATTCAAAATTATCTTCTCTAGTAGTAAATGCCATCTTTTCTTTGTCAGCTAGATTCATGGCTACTTGCCAGTAACCACTATCCAAATCTAATGTAGAGAACCATTTGTTCTCACCGAAAGCATCAAATAATTCCTGTATTTGTGGAGTTGAATAACTGTCTCCATGAGTTATACCATTGAGTTTCCTGTAGTCTACACAAAACTGGATTTTTCCATTTTTCTTATAGACAAGTACCACTGGTGACGACCATAGACTCATTGATGGTTGAATTAGCCCGTTGTCAAGCATTCTGTTTATCTCTTGATGAATAATCTCGTGGCTGGCTGGCGGCACTCTGTATGCTCTTTGTTTGATTGGCATTGCATCTCCAGTCTTGATCTGATGCTAAATGATGTTAGTTTGGCCAAACTTATTTTCGCTGGCAAAGATGTCATTGAAATTGTTGAATAACATTTTGAGCTGCATACATTGGAGTGGATCTAAGTTTTCCATGTTCATTTGTTCCAATTGTTCTGGTTGGAGCAAATAACATTTGTCTTGTCCATAGATTGTTTATGATGTGATGTTAACATATCCACAAAGTTGTGAAAAGTCTGGAATGGAATTTGGTGGTTGGTCTTCCATTTTTGTGGTTAAATATCTGATGGTGGTTCCTTCTGGTATGTTAATGACATTGTCAGTATTGTTGTAGATGGGAATTTTTATGTAGCTATAGCTTTTGGCTGGTATGTGGAGATTGATCAGTCCAATCTCTCCTAAGTCACAAAGGTTTGCTTCAGCTTCAAAAATCTGTTTTTGCTTCTTTTTCTTCCTTTCTATTGCTAGCATGTACTAGCTATATGGTGGAATGGAAATAGCTTGACCGGTTGAGATAATTTCTCCTTGGCCAACAATTTCTTCTTCCGCCATATTAACTAGTACATCTATTCTACCCATTGATTCAAATCCCTGTATTCCTTTTGCTGTTATCCCTAATTCTTCCCTGTTTCTCATTGACACTAATTGAGCTATTTTAACTAGAGGCAGAAATATTGCCTGTGCTATCTTTTCATTTGGCTCTATAATATAAATTTTTTCTAAGTCATTTTGTAGCATGGCGATGATATTTCCTACATATCCTGTGTCAATTATTCCTCCTCTTATATTAATCCCTCTTTTTGCTAAACTACTCTGGGATGCTAATTGAACCATTGTTGTTGCTAGAATTTCCAGTGCTATTTTTAGATCAATGCAGGTGCACAAATGTGGTTCCAATTTGATGGCATCTTTTTCTGGATATCTTAAATTAAACCTGGTATCAGTATCATGCACGCGTTCTGACATAATACCTTCATTATTATCACTGAACCATTTCAGTTTTTGTTCCTTGGTGAGGTCAGAAAGTGCAATATATTGTTCATAATTTAAGTCGGAGTTTGAATCTGAGTTGATATTGTTGTTATTGTTATTGCTATTTTGAATGGAGCTAGAACTGTTATTCTCATTGTTATCATTGTTGGAGTTTGAATTGAGATCAAATGGTGATTCCAACTCTGATGCACAGCTGCTAATTGGTTCTTCCTCTTCAGAGATCATGTAGATCATGCATGGTGGTGGATTGTAAATAAGGTTACAATTGTCACAATATTCAAAGTCACTGAGAATTAAACAATGGTGACACAGTCTTGTATTCAACTGTGCTAGCCATTGTTCTTGCTCTTCTCTAGTACGTGCCAAGTTTTGGTAGTGTTCATGGAACTCTTCTGGTTTCAGGAAATTTATAACTGGCTCTGCATTCCAGTTAAGCTTGATGGGTTCTGGTGAGTTGTTCTTGATCTCTCTGATTTTTTCAGGTGTTGCTTCTTCTATTTTGGTGATTGCCATTCTCCAAATTTTGTCGTTATCATGTGGACAACTGTCCAGTCACTGCATGGCTCTTCTCTAGGCTGCTTCTATTGGAGTTCTTTTCCTTATTCAGTTGTTTATTAGAATTGTGTATTGACATGACATGTCGCACGTTCCTCCATATCCTGGAATGTTGTTCTACATCTTTTCATCTAGCAGAGTCTCTCTACAAGCAAGACAAGGTTGGTTATCCCATTTTCCTTGCCTCTTTGGTCATTCAAAGTGTTCGAGTACACATGAACGACAGTAGAACTTTGTTGTGGTGTGGTATTCCTTATCGTCGCCACAGCATGTGCCCATTGATGACAGTTTCTTGCCGCAATCGATGCATACAAGCCTTGGTCATTGATAATTGGATTGTTGTGGAGTAGAGTGGGTGTAGGAATTATAAATAGCAGTGGTTTGAATGGTTTCTTCTCTTTCTTTCCTTTTCCCTTTATCTTCTTTGTTTTCTTCTCATTCCTAGCTTGCAGTTGGTTCACTCTTGTCGTTGTCGGTCCATGTCAGGTCATTGGTTTCTCAGGTAAGTTCTTCTTTTTGTTTTCCTTTTCCATTATCATTGTCATCCTAAGAGAGTATGGGTGGCAGTTCGTTGTGCTCTTTGTCAGCCCATGATACTTGATAGGCTTCCCAAGTAGATTTTGGTTTCTCTTCCTCAAAGTCGATTAGTGGTGCAATGGTGTTGGTAGTCTTGAAGTGGCCACATGTTGCTGATATGCACATGTGTTGTCTATTCTGGCTAAGTTGAAGCTTTTGTGTGTTCCAGTCTAGAGTGGCATTTGTCTTGGACAGCCAGTCATTACCAACTAGAGCTTGGTATTGGGTGGCTTCCATGATGAGTACTTTGATTGGTACTATGATGCCATTAATTTTGATTGGTAAGTCATCAATTTTGCCAATTGGAGTCTTGGTTGCTTCATCAGCTGTGATGATTCTGGTGCTGGCAGCTCGATCAACTCGGTAACCTAATTGATCTATGAGTTGTCATGTGATGATGCTGCCTGCTGAACCACTGTTAAGAATTAGTTTGATGGGATGGCCATTAATTTTCGCATCAGTGTACATGGTGATAATTGGCTTTTTTTCCAGTGTGGCTCTATTGAATAATGGCATGGTTGACAGTTCTTCGAGTTCGAATGGAAAAATGGCATCCAAAGATTCGTCTTCTGTGATTATGGCAGATGGAATGTTGCTGGTTGTTGGGATTGGCGTTTTCTGGAGTAACCAGGAGACTTAAATAGTTTTGGAAATTCGGGTTTTGGGTGGCACCTGTATCTGAAGTTCAAGAACAGGGTTCTGAGCTTTGGTAAGAGAAGCTGAAGATCAGTTGATGAACAACCATTGCCAATCTCCAATTTTGAACAATTCTGGGTCTCAGGTTTCCTGATGTCATCATAGCAGAGTTTTGGAGCAGTGTTTGGATTGATGGTTGAGACTAATAAATTATTTGGAGCTGTGGCTGATAAATTACTGGAGGCTGCTGTTGATAAATTGCCGGTGGCTGTAGTTGATAAACTGGAAGTTGATATACTGGCAGTTGATAGATTGGTTGCTGCGTCATTGGCAGATAAGTATTTTGATATTGGTCTTGATCTTGATTTGGGTAACGATTCGGAGTTTGGAACCAGCAATCGGGATTTCTGTATTGATTTCCTGATCGTTGGTTGGCAATTAACTCGAATATGGCCTTGTTTACCACAGTTGTGGCAGACATACATTTCTGGCTGCCACGACTAACTAAGTGCTGCGGATGATGATAAACATAACTGATTTTGGAAACAATTTATGTTTTCTGAATTATTGTGTTATTGTGGTGGTTGATATATGGCGCAATTGTCAGCTAAGTATCCCTCTAATTTCTGATTAATTGACTCACTGAATTGTTTCAATTTGGAATCCAATTCAGATGATCCATTCATGACTAGGTTTACTACTTGGGCATGGTTGGCTTCTAACTCAGTTGCTTCAAAATCTCTGGCATGTGTAACTGCAGTAGGGAGGTCAACTGGATGCATTGGGCATACTCGCTGGAGGAAATTACTGCACAAACCTTTAATAAATTGGTTCAAAATCTGTGGTGCTGTAAAATAATCAGCTTGAATTGCTTGGATCTAGTGCAAGTTTCTATGGAAGCATCCCAAGTAAGTAGTAACTGCTTCAGTTTCTCCTTGTTTGATGGTGGTAAAGAGGTTAGCTAACTTGTTGATACTATTATTGTTACTGAAATATCTTAAGAATTCCATTTTGAAGTCATTGAAGGTTTGGGGTTTGACAGTTAAACTTTGATACCATGCATTCACGGTGTCCCTTAGAAAGTATGGGATGGCTTAAAGTGCTTGGGTGTCATTCCATCTATTCACAGTAATGGCTTTCTCTACATTGTTACTCATAGAAATATAAAAAATATATTAGCATAATTATTAGCCAATCAGAAGGAAGCGTAGTAAATGTGGAATTCCAGGATTCCTTTCAGGAATTGCAGGATTCCAGGAATTTCAGGATTCCCAATGAAAAATTGCAGGATTCCAGAATTCCAAGATTCCTCTCAAAGGAATCACAGAATTCCAGGAATTCCAGGATTCCTGTCGTGAAAAATCGAGGAATTGAGGAATCTCAAATATGTATATATAGCAGTAGTGTTAAAAACAGAAAAGACAGAATTAATACCACAGAATCTTTAACCTAGAAACACAATCATCAAATAAATAATTATTTTATATCTCAAATCCACTTCCCACTATCAACCCTTCATGTTAATAGTAATTGATACTTAACCATGCTGGAACAATAGCTTTTGATCACGGTGTTACGGGATGGTTTTCTTGTTATATTTAATTGCTGATATCCCGCTTTAATTGCAATCAGTCTTTCGTGAGTTCCTCAATTCTATTTGTGTGATAATGTCACTGTTACACTGAAGGCTTTCTTTTTACTGTTGCGATGTAAGTTATTCTTTAATTC